>JAZKJV010006492.1:0-235004 GCA_037367405.1 Ottelia alismoides
TAATGTTGGAGAGATCATGATGTATTTTCTAATTATTAAAACTCAAAATAATATGTATTTGAGATAATACCATAATTCAAGTAACAATAAAGAATGTTTGTTGGATATTAATTGTATCATCTGATTTAATATGATTAGATTGATTGGATCCAATTAAAATTAAAATACTCTATTAATAGAGTTGTATTTCAGTTGGACGAATTAATTGTGTGAATATGATTCATGATAACTAATAAGAATTTAAACAAGATATGGAGAATCACATAAGTGACATCCATGGTCTCCCGTCATGGCGAAGGGTTCTGTCATCAGGGATTGTATGTAGGAGACGCATGTCCAAAGTGACAGCTCCTGCATACAAGCGCATCTGGATCGGGCTCTTTGTTTCTCGAAAGAGTAGGACGTATGCGTAGTGACCCCAATATCGGGTCCTCATATTATCGGGGCGATATTGGATTGTACATAGCGAGTTGTATTCATGTTGATGATTGGTTCAATTAATGATGGGTCAACATCACCTTAGGGTGGTGAGCCCGGGTGTTAAAGACCAAATTGGGAATGCAAGTTGTACTTGCAAAGCGGAATGTCTTCCTGCTTCTTTTTATCTGAGTTACAGGTTCTCATATTATTGGGATGTGACAAAGATAAGGAAGGAGATCCCAGATCTTGCTGAGATATATGGTAAGTATAACCATTATATCTCTTACATTGAAAGTGATTAAAGGAATGAACTTTCAGTGTTGGCAAGCCAAGACAACTTTGTGCAAATTTTCTTATTTTAGATAATCCTTCATTAAACAATTGGACTCAATAATAACCAGTAAGATATCATGGATTGGATCCATGATCAAGATATTGTACTTGTAGTTGGATGCATATTGTATGTGGTTGCAATGTGCAAGTTTCCTCATAATAATGAGGAATGATAATTAAACAGACAATAGGACTACAACCCTAGGGTTTGTATGTCTCTGTAGTCTTGATCTCTAATTGAAGTACTTTGGAAGTGACATGTCGATGATGATCGTGATTGTCAATTAATCCTTATAAAATCTAAAAAGATGTTATGGCATACGTATGTGCTCTTGACATTTAATCATGAATGACATGGTTCACTGCATCATGCAGAATGGTGGCTCTTTAAGAGATGATGTATTCAAAATGTTTGAGTACCCACCTGAACCTAAGTCTTTAGAGTTTAGATGGATGTAGATACGATGAATGACTCTCTCTCTCTCTCTATCTTGTTCTCTCTCGTAGCAGGAGGAAAGGTGTACCTAGATGAACCTTTAAAATCATCCTACGAATAAAGGATTCTAGATCTGGTTATTGTCATGAATTACTTTAATTTATTGGATGATTATTCCATGATTGATCAGATCAAGTCAAGATGACTTTTCTTAAGTATCACTTGATAGTTTGGGAGATACATTATCACATAAAGGTGTTAATATGTTTATACACCATGTCCTACATGAGTAGCCTAACAATCATGGTTGATAATGGATAATTAACCTAGCTAATATGTGTATAACCTAGTTGAGAGTGATGATTTCACAAGTATTAGGTTTTCAAAGAGGGGAAATGGACATAAATGTGGTTTAGGAGATATTGTGTGGAATGAGAGCATGCACATTAAGGTCTTAGAACTACAATCACTAAGATGTGCGTGTGTGTGTGTGCGTGTGTGAGAGAGAGAGAGAGAGTGTGTGTAAGGATTTGTAGATGCAACTGGGAGTATTGAGAACTTAGCCAGGATGCATGTACTTCAAATGAATGCTTACGGAGTCACTCAAACCCTAAAGTACTAGGTACTTTAGACTCAAAGCGTGAGACCCTACATATATTAAGACCGCAGACTTACCACGATATTGAAGGAGTAATGAAACACATGGAGTGTTAGGAACTTAGTTATGATGCACGTACCTATATGCATGCCTGCGAAGGCACCCTAACCCTAAGGTACCAACTACCTTGGAGTTATAGCATGATACTCTGACAAGGGTCAAAACAACAATCTTCCACGACATTAAAAGTTTGATATTTAAGCAGAATTATCATGAGAGAATGAGTGTCAATGTCCTATATAAGCAAATGTATGAATTGTATAGAACCCTGATAAGGGGTAGTTTGACTTGAAGAGTTATGTTTGAAGCACATGGATAAATTATGTTAACGAACTAGACATGTGATGATATCATATGAAATGTGTTGTGATATGAGGAATATTGAGATACTTATGAGATTTGGTACGTGTTTCCTGTATCCGAAGAAAATCGGAGATACTCGTAATTTATCTCAACCACTTGTGATTGATTGATTTATATGATCAGTTTATATGGTCTTTTGTCCTGACTCGTGCACTAGTCGTTGTGAGTCTATACCGATGGGTAATGGATTTTGGGTGGTTCCACAAATGGTGTCGTATGTGTTGTTGTTTTGCCTCATCTGTTGATGTTAGCCTTTTGAGAGGATACAAAAGTATCAATTTAATGCAAGATTCATAGAAATATTCCACATGTTAGAGTTAATCTCGGTGAGAAGAGAATAACCATTAAATGAAATTAAGGTTATGAATACTTGTTACTTGTGTTTTTCTTAGAGGAGTTAGCATACCCAAGAGTGGAGCGTAATTCTCATGGTCCTGATGGATCCTCGACGACTGTTGTCTTTATCCGGTGGCTCCTGTGGATTTTCTTGTTGCTCAAATGGTCAGATGGCCGACCATATCTGATTTGTGCTATGGATTTTCCGATCTACAGTTTATGGTGGGTGGCACACTTAGGCGAAGATTCATACTTCGTCATATAGATGTGCCCCGTGTTATCCTGTCTGATCCACGATGTACTCATTCCAAGGTATTCCCTTGTGGGGGGTAAAGTGGGTTAACATGTTGAAGTTGGAATTTGGGTTTTGGTTGTGTGACACCTCACCTCTTTGGTTATCGAAACCCACGGGTCAGGAGTTAGGAACCTATGGTCCAAATACGTACATGATCTATGATACTTAGCAAACCGACATATACTTATTAGATTAACATTTGAAATATATAACATGATGAGAAAAATATGAAATGAAAAGCGAACTATCACATTCATTTTTCATTAATCATATTCATCAAGTCCATGTTCACAAAAGAGATACAAGATATAACTACAAAAATCAATTTTCTACATTGTCTCTCAAAGAAAATATAAAATAATAAAGGAAGAAAATGAATTAATCTAAGTAAAACGCACCCTGTCCGGTGCAAGTGTGACGACAGAAAGTTCGATCTCCTCAAAAGTCTCTACTGCTGTGGCTGCTCAGTTAAATCTGTTGGGTTCACACTAGGGTAAAACTATGAGTGATTGCCTCATAACGAGCTAAATACTAGTCACTAATGCAAGGGTAAACAAGACATGTGTACTCAACTTTATCTGCTGAGATTTATATAAAAAAATTGATTACTGCAAGTTATTCTAATTTATATTAGATCACAAATTTATTAAATTTATTTATTAATTTAAAATCATTTGAGGACTACCAATATGATCTTGATATTCCACCAGTTAACTAGAGTCCACAACTGTATACAATTGCGATCATTAGTATCCGATCACGAGTCATTTCTCAAATTAATTTAACACATGCAAGTACACAACTCGTAGGTCTTCGCTATGCAGGAACTGGCTGTTATCTTGAGTAAACCCTTAAGGACCTTTGTTAATCTAGAATAGGAAAAGATCATACGATGTCTCCAACTTCAGCCCACATCTCGGAACACCTCTCACGTTATTATTACTTGAAGCAGAAATTGATGCAACCACAATTAATTCTACTCTGAGTCCTAATATTGTGCATAAGTGTGAAAACTAATAATGCCAACTCCTCCACATAATTATTTCATCAAGCGACTTCATATGCAACCTGTCTGCTATGTGCAACGCATCACTCAACTCATCCGTTAGGATCACGACCTTCATGGTATCTACACGAGGCCAAGAGTGCATGCCTAATCCCTTGTGGCACCTACTCCATTTACCCGGTTACCATGAAATCTGATGCACATGACGATTACCATCATTAATAAAAGGAAAAAATGGACCGTATTTTTTTAGAAAATATCACCATATATACTCATCTATATATTCCTCCAATATACTATTCGAATTTTGTCAGAAACAAAGACTCCTACGCTATCCATCTAGAACAAGTCCATTACAACAATATTTAGACCATTAAAATTACTTGTTCTAAACGGAGGGCATGTGAGTCTCTGTTTCTGACGAAATTCGAATGGCATATAGGAGCGACATATAGATGAATATACATGGTGATATTTTTGAAAAAAAATAAAAAATACCGAAAATAAGACGAAAGCAGTCATGCTTGCGATAAACCCCATTGAACCCTTAATAAAAAATAATACTAGCGACATATTGGAATTCGATTTGTTTAAATGAGGATTATCATAAATTAATCACGATTCGAATGAAACAGTTTCACAACAATTCTCGTAGTCATTATTCGTTAAGTCTATTTTTACCCTGCATTTGATATACGACATCATTAAAAAAATGGAACTTTGAAAGGAGGTTTCGATTCTCAAAAGAACCATATAAAAAAATATGTATATAAGGAAATCTCGTACGATTTGAAACATGATGTGAGGTTTTATTTGTGGTAGAAAGATGATTCCGACGCTAAACATATGCCTAAATGCATTGTTTTTATAGTATCGTGTCATATTCCCAATCATTTCTAATTTAATTCAACTGCAGATGGTGCTTGAATTCTCCTATCACATAATGTTGAGGTGTCATTGTCTATATAATGTCATGAATCATAGTGGTATACAAGGGACGAACCTAAAAATGATACATGATGCATTTATGATTACATAAACCCATGCATCATAAATGTTCGTGGAACCAAAAATGCCATATCTTAGTCCATTAATATTATAGATTAATGGTGTAGTGGGTGTAAACCTTGCCAAACTGCAATCAGGGTCAGATCGGGGTTCTAAAACCTCTTGTCCAAGGTCTATATCAGGCCGGTTCTCGAGCTATACTTCAAGGTCGAAGCCCGACCCAGGTTTGAACTGGATCGAGTCGGTCGGTCTCGAATGTAAAGTATTTTTTCATAATTTTTAAATCTAA
Organism: Ottelia alismoides; assembly: GCA_037367405.1. Classification (NCBI taxonomy): domain Eukaryota; kingdom Viridiplantae; phylum Streptophyta; class Magnoliopsida; order Alismatales; family Hydrocharitaceae; genus Ottelia; species Ottelia alismoides. Next base: position 5,145 of record JAZKJV010006492.1, read on the forward strand.
TTTATAGATATAATTAAGTTTTTTAGCATCATCTAATATTTCTAAATCTAAGTAACCATAATAGGTGTTGCTTGACATGTAAATTATAAAATACGATGTTATATTGATAATGTAAAACAAAAGCTTGAAGTATATTATACTAAATGTAACTAAAATGTAATCTTTAAACTCATATTTTTATATATGCAGGTCAGGCTAGATCAGATTTTGTGGCACATGTTCATGGCTCGTCCAATTGACGGGAGGTCAAAGAGCGGATCGAGACGGGTCGGCCGTTCATAAAATCTCTTGATCCAAATCCGGCCCATGAGCGGACTGGATGAGCTGGGCGGACAGGTCCCGACCCATTGGTCAGGTCTAAGTAGGTGTAATTATTATCAATTTGGTCATCATATTTAGTTATGTAACATGTCCAGTAGAAAAATACACTTAGTTTAGAACCAACATAAATTCATAGCAGACTTACTTTCTGTAGATATGCGTCATTAATTTACATATTATTATCAAATATTAATAACATCAATGTCCTAATTATAAAGAAAATGAAACGTGCGTGAGTGATACATCTAATATATGATAATGTCATTTCTTTTCTAATATTAATCCATATGATATTCGCAAATGCCGGGATTATTAACATTATCATGAAAAGCAATGGAAGTTGAATCTCAAATCACAATGCAATTGACAAGTTAACTTTGTATTTACGCGCACATAGTTGTACGTCCTATTGAAATATCTAAATCCAAACGTCTTAATAATCATATTAAGAACGACGGGAAACATAAGTTGAAGCCAACCTATCTGAACTACAGACCTATTGCCGATATATCAGCCATGCGTATTAAAAATCTCATTACAGCCATTTCGTTAACTTAATTTCATATTGGACCATGTTTGTCAGAAAATGCCTAACGGGTCAATGGGTAAAACTCATCGCAATGCTATCTATTTTTTCCCAATGACTAGCGTAATACAACTTAGAAAATCATCTGGAAATCATGCCACAATAACACCTAAGGCTTTATAAATATTTAAGTATTTATGACTGAGAATCATGCGGGACCCAATAACAAGAAGGGAAGGGAATTTCGTTACCTCCGAGGATGTTTTTTGGGATCTCCTCACACATGGAAATCATGTTCCCGTCACCCGATAGCAACGATAATGTGCGCACAATAGCGACATCGAGCTCCCTATGTGATGGTGGTTGTGGATCTTTGATTGTAGCATTTCTCCGATGACGACTTAATCTGAACAAGATGGTGGTACTCCGGTGAGGGAAAGAGATGGTACGTGGCTAAATTTTCGTGCGAAGAATCTACCATATCATATTTATAGAAAAATAGATGAAATTCGGATCCGGTTCGAGCCCATATATACATCTTGATCATTTATCTTAAAACATCAATATCTTGAGCTACGAACCTCGGAATTCGATGTTCTTGAGCTCATTGAAAATGTCTTGACGAACTCTGTGAAATGAAATCGCAACTTGTTTTTTTAATGTAAATATACTCTAGAATTCAGACGAAAATAGAGGGTTTTACATGTTTCTTGAGTCGGTTCTCCAGTGCACAATATGTGACTGGTGAGGGATTCGTATAAATATGATATCGGAAATTCGAGATATTGGATGCTTTGTATTGTATTCTCACATAGATATGTATGTACTTATGTATACATAAATGTATGTATGTATGTGTGTGTGTGTCTTTGTCTATATCTGTATGTATGTGTGTATAGGGTTAACCCCCAAATTAATACATGGACAAGCATGGGAGTGATGAACTATCGACATAGTGATTAGAAATATGGGAACACATATAGAGTATAAGTAGTGAATGCTGTAAGACATAGATTGATGAACTCATGTAGATAGGTTGTATTGCTGAATAATAATAAAAGAATGCTAGTTTGGAAAACAACATTAAGTGAGAAATTAATATGTGAACAAGAGCATCTCACTTGTAGCTCTGAGTTTGACTTGATGAGAGAGTAGTTATGCCAATACTCGATAAAAATATCTTATAGTCATGTACTATTGTGAACTCCTACCAATGTGCATTTGAACTTATCTTGTTTTGGTAGTGAATCATGTACACTTGTGTTATTCGTCTAATTTTCTTCATCTGTGGAAGTCGTGTTCCGGTGTGGATAGAGTTGCACTTACTAAGAGTGTTTCACCGCCATGGTAGCTTACTGATGAATACTCATTCATCACTCTTTATTCTTTTATTTTAGCTATTTATCTTGGCAAAATACCATGCAGATAGTTGTAAATACAATAAGTTACCAAAAGACATGCTTTGTGTAAATATTAATAATTAGCATATATTTGTGCAAAAATAAAAGAATAAAGAAAAAGAAGGAAATATTTAGAATAAATATTGAGCGACCTAAACCCAAGAGAGGGTCCAATATGGGCCTGATCGCAAATTAAAACAAGTAGAGAGAGATAGGGTCATTCAACCTTGTATATATTCCTTCTATGTGTATATATTTTATTTTCACAAAAATAAAATAAAAATGTGTTCCTATTATATTGTATGTATTTCTAAAAATAAAACAAAAATTATAAAAATAAAATTAAAATAAAAACAAAATAAATTCTCTCTCACCCTTGTACATAGTACATGTATATATATCACACTTCTATTGATTTCACTTTTGTAAAAACAATAAAAATAAAATAAAAATTATTTTATAACCCAAATTTTATGTTGTAAATAAATAAAATATAAAATTGGGGTGTTTTACAAAAATAAGAAAACAAAAATAATAATATAAAATACATAGGTATTTTATACATGTATATAATATAATATAATGTATATACCTTAATTTATTTTTCATAAAAATAAATAAAAATCACTAAAAAAATAGTTTGAAAAATAATAAACATTTTTCATTTTGTAAATGATTTAAAATAAAATCATTTTCGATTTTTTATTTAATTTACAAATCTTTTCTTTTTCCCATTTTCTGATTGGTCCAGAGGGGTTGTTGACCCCCGGTCAACTCCCCCTCCCGGACCCCCTCTTTGCCCGAACCCGATTTGAGCCCCATTTCTCACATTTCTACCAATCGGATTCATCTATCTTTCGCCCCGATTTCTTCACCCTATCCTTCCCCTTGGATCCACGACCCTCGCGGATCCTTAGGGAAGGTATCGCGTGTCCGTTCTTCCTCGCCTCCTGGGATTGCATATAAAAGCTTCACCCTTCTTCCCTTCTCAGTAGCTCGTGCCGCATACCCTCCTTTTGCCTTAGAGAGTTTCCCCTTGGTGACAGCTTTCGGAAACACCCTTTGGTGGCCGGAGTGAGTGGCTGCAGCCGACGCTCGACGCACGTGACCGGACCTCCGCCGTGTTCGAGCCTCCCCGTCTGCCGCTGCGTGGTCGAGGCGAAGACCCCCATCGACCTCACCTCCTGGAGCTCAGGATCGATCTTAGACCATCAGGTATACCTCCCTTCGATCGTAGTTTCATTTATCTTCGAATCCTTCATGTGTCCTCCGCCGGCTTCGACCCAGTGGTCTGAGCTTCATCATCCATAACGACCCATTCCGATCGACTCCGTAGACCATCGTCACCCTTCCCCCGTAGTCTGATCATCCCAATCTTGGATATCCGAGCCAAGATTAGGCTAGGTTCCATTCTCTATTATCGCTGGAACCTTCCTCCGTCTCCCAACGTCGCTTCTCTTTAGTGTCACCCAAATAACTTGGCCGGAGCACACCTCCGAGCAGGAGCTTTACCCCGCAGGTCGAGTCGCGCGTGGAAGCACCCCATTTCGCCTTCATCCAGCTTCACCGGAGCCATCCCAGGTCACCACCACCTTCCCGGAGATCTGACCGGTGGATGCTCCATCTGACACCACCACCCGACGCGGAGGAGCGTCCCGAGTCGAGCTCCGCCTCCTATTCATTCATCGAACGCTCGAAGTTCCCCCAGTTCTCTGACGAACTTCGCCAGGGAGGAGTTCTTCCAGGACCTTCAGTAGTCGTTGCATCGTTGCCACCCACCAGATTAGATCGGAGCCGTTCATCTCCCGAGCCTGACAGGCCGTTAGATCTGACATCTAACGGCCCCGTACGCCCCATGTTCGCCTTCACGTCAGGATCGTTGGATGCGCCAAGTGTCCCTGCCAGAGCCACACGTCTCCAGCCTACTAGAGAAAGCCACATGTCACCCCACGTGAGCCGTACGCCCAGCCTGGGTAATTTGCTCCTTTTCCCTGCATTTCATTTATGTTTGTATTTAGTCTGTAAAATAAATATAGCACTGTGGACTATTTGCATTTGAGCCCCTACTGTTTTCAGTATTTACGTTTTGGTCCTCCCTGTATGGTTGTACGTGCATCGTCACGTGTATCTTCGGAACATTTGCATGTATGCCCTCGGGTTTAGTGAATGTCATGTTTTGAAGTTTTAGTTTAAATATTTGCACTTATACCCCTGCTTGTCTGTGTCACGTGCTGCCCTCGTGCGGACCTAGGCTTTTTGCATTTTTGGTCCTATATTCTTCTGCATGTTACTGATTGGCCAAGGACTTTTAAATAATTGCAACTAGGTCCCTGTGTACTGTGCATGTTTGATTGGTTGAAATAAATATCAAATCTCATCCAAACTTCATGAAATTTGGATACATGGCCTCTGCCATTGTGTAAATATTTCTACGAATTTTTAGGACATTTTTGTTTTCATTTGCTATTTTTAATAATTAAAAAACCCTCAAAATTGTTACTGTCTAAATTGGAAAATTAATAAAAAAATATTAAAACCCTCCAAAAAATCTAAAAATTTTAATGGTTGCTTGTTGTGTAGTGTTTTTGATTCAGTTTGACTTTTGTTACATTTGGATTTAAAAACCCCTAAAAATTGAAAAACACTTAAAAACTTAGAAAAATAATTAAAAAATCCTAAAAATTCAAAAAAAATACAATTTCTTTTTCTATAGTTAGGTTTTTATTTTTACTTTATCATAAAATTGTTGCTTGAATTTTATAGGCTAATTAGATATTTTTCAATAACCTTTAGATTCTCGTTGCACATTAGATTGTATTCTTGTCCTTGTTTTATTTTTATAAAATCAACTAAAAATCAGAAAAATCTAAGAAAATTATCAAAAATACTTGAATATTTAGAAAAACCAAAATTATTTTTATTTTAATTTTCTGACCATTTTTGGTGCTTTAAATAATTGTCGATTTGTGCCTTTTTTATTTCCTTTATTAATTTTCTTAATTTTAAAAATCACAAAAAAATTAAAAATATAAAAATCCACCAAAAATATTTTATTTCTTTTATTTTTGATTCCTGACTACTTCGTAGGTTTTCCCAAACCATGCTCCTTGTGTTCGACCCTGGTAGTTATACAGGTAAAATAAAATAGCGAGACCGCTATTTATTTGACTTGGTTGATTTATTCTGATATTGGTGGTCTTCTTGAGTTTCTTGATCGATTCTAATCCGAGTGATTGAGGTCGCAACGACCAGTGATACATTTTATCCTTAATCGCTTGGTTTTTCGGTTCATCATAATGGCATCGTTGCCTGGGAGCACGGCTTAGTAGTCGGCTTTCGTTTCACGGCTTTTCTTTCTTTTTCAGCATTTCTTTTTCTTTTGTTTTTTTATTTGTTTTCTTTTTATTTATTTTTATTTTATTTATTTTTATTTCTTTTTATTTTGTTTATTTTTTATTTATTTTTTTGTATTTATTTGTCATTTCATTTTATTATAATAATTGTGGCCTGACACATTTCTGTTTACCTTTCTTGTGAGGGCCCGACGATCGAGGCAGCTTTCTTCGGGAAGCCGACGCACCTGCGAGATTCGGAGGCGGCTCTTTTCAACATAGAGCCACAGGAGGACGCGATAAAGGAGAGCATGAGTGCTTGAGAGTTTAGTGTAGGCTTAGCTTAGTTTCCTTTTCAGCACTTTATTATTGTAATAATACAGGGACACTTAGACTCTTGGACCTTGGTGATTTTCGAGGTCTATTTCGCCGAGCACCGGTGTGCTTGGGGGACCTCACCGTAATTTTCATTGGTTTTCATTTTTATCGTCTTTTCTTTTTATTTGATTCTCGAGGATTTAGTCTTAGCTTAGGAATTTATATTACCTTGTGACGTAATTAATTAGGGCCCAACCTTAATTGCTTTTCATGTTCCTATAAACCGAATAATTGGACCATAATTAATTCATTAATAAAAATCTAACCTGGTTACTCGAGGGGTCACGTGCCGCAAGAGGCTGTATATAGGCTGGCAGGATCCGTTGTGGCGGACACCGATCGGCATCAAAGACCGGACCCCGACCCCTCCTGTTGACACGTTAGCTATTGTGCTTCACATGTAGAAATTTCTGCTTAAGGCTGATTTCCTCGCTGCATCATTTAGATTAGGTTTATTTCTGTCTTTCAATTATGCACGGATCATTTTGCATGTAGAGTGATGGCGGCAGGTACACATCCCTTACTCAGCATGCATCATCGTGTTTAATCGCGCATCGGCTTTTTCGTTTTCTCCCCCCATTTTTGGACTTACTAAAAATTAGGAGAATCGAAAAATTCATTAGGCGTTGTTTGTTTTTGAAAAAGAGCTAAAAAAATCAAAACCATAAAATTGGGACTGTTTAAGCAAACTTGACCTAAAATTCACTTCACCAAAAAATTTGTATTGGGAGAGCAATCCCCTCATTGTATGGTTTGGATGGGCAAGAGAGTGACACGCACCCTAGGATAGATCCATATCCGACCCTTCTTCAGACTACTTGTTTTGTGCTATTCGTTCTCCAGTGAGGATCGCTCCGATCTCCGGTAAACCAGGTCGCGATATCCTTAACAGAGCGAGCTGATCGGGTAGCCGGTAAATGGTTCGCGGCTTGTACTGGCTGGGAAAGATCTAGCTTGGGATCGAGACAGTCTCCTGGGGGCATTGGATTCCCAACAGCTCGCTTAATCGCTCTGATAGACTGTCTTATCACCTAAATAAAAATGACAAGATAAAAGACCGAACCTTCACGGCCATCAGCTCTGCATGCTTACAGCAGCAAGACTGATGAGAGAGTTGCACAACCCTGGTGCAACTTTGACACACAGATGGATTGTTCTGCCGGCCATCGCGGGAGACTTCAAGTTCCCGCCGCAGACTATTCAGCTCCTTCCTCGCTTTCACAAACTCGCCACCAAGGAGCCAGACCTTCATCTCCAGGAGTTCGAGATGATATGCAACACTGTCCACGATCACCTCGTGGACGAGGACACCATCAAGATGATGGATTTCCCTTTCTCCCTCGTCGATAGAGCATCCAACTGGCAGAAGCACCTCGGGAGATTTGTGACTACATGGAAACAACTCTAGAACGAGTATCCCAACAAGTACTATCCACTCGGCCGGACCAATGCAGCCAGGGCCCTGGTCAGCAAATTCTCCATGCTCCCCCAACGAGCAGTTTCATGAGGCATGGGATTGCTTCAGGGAGCTCATAGACCGATGCCCCCATCACGACATATCAAATCCCAACCTTGTTCAGAGCTTTTTCTGCAGGCTTACACCGGAGCTGCTGAGGTTAGTGAACGCATCCTATGGGGGCTCGTACTTCTCCAAGGATGAGGATCAGGTCTGATCCATCTACGAGGAGATGGCCGAGAACTACACAGTGATGTCCCAGACCCGGTTATGCACTCAGGGGAAGCCCCAGCTACATGCCATTCCTATCAGAGGATAGCACAGGTCGATGTTGTTCCTTCTACTTTGTCAGCGACAGTAGCACATGCAGAGTCGACAATCGCTGACATGGGTATCATCAGCGAGAAGCTGGACCGGATCGAGTTGATAGAGAAGAAGCAGTGTCAGGGCATGTCACAGATAGATTAGATGGCACAGACGCTGAGTGACCTAAAGACCCAGATCATGTGTCTCAAGGAGGCACAGGCGACTTCTCAGCCCCGTCTCAGTTCACGGGCAGAGCCAAGCAGCAGCAGCATGATCCAGCCCTCCGCCCACTACCGAAAGGTCCACCACATTCAGGCGGAGCTGTATCAGCAGCTGCAGCAGCAGTACGTTCAGCTGCCACCATCTTAGGACAGCCAGATGGTGGTGTATCAGCCTGACCAGCCCCTGGCAGTACTTCCCCCACCCACCTACGAGTAGGAGTCGTTGATGGATGTCAACGGGATATGGTATGACCGACCCCAGCCTGGGATCCGACAAGATCATCCCGGATTCCGTTGGTCGACCGGAGGTACCAGTTCCCAGCAGCAACCTCCAATTCAGGGTGGCCAGTATGGCCAGTAGCGAGAGCATCACCAACAGCCCCAGTTCCCACCAAACCAACAGCAACAGCCACATCCCCAGTTCCACCAGCAGCATGGTCCTCGTCCCTATCAATAGGGGTAGTCTTGGAGGCAGCAGCAACTGCCTCAGCAGTATCAGTCTCATCCCCCTTATCTCTCTCACCAGCAACAGCAGCCTCACTACTAGAGAGGCCACCCGTCAGGTTCTCATGGACCCGCCTTTGAGAACCCTGCCTTAGACGACCTAGCCCGCCTCATCTCCGAGCAGCAAGCCACTTTCCGACGGGAGATGGACGAGTTTCGACAGGAGATGAGAGAGACTGTGAAGGGGAAGGCCTCCATTCCTTCCCAGATCGAGCCCAATCCGAACAACCTCAAGAGGAAGTCTGAGCATGTAGAGTTTACAGAGGTTACCACTCCTAGTGATTCCCTTGATGATATTACTGCATACATGGTTGATGTTGACTTTGTTACACTTAGGAGAGACAGGATACCAGCAGGTGGTGCCTCGTCTGAGAAACGACCACATGAAGCTTTAGGAGCGCCAGACGAGGAGGAGAGCGGTGATGATGCTGCCCATGATCACGATGATGACGGTGGTGCTAACGCCACCAAGGATGTTGATCCAGATGACATACCCGAGGCCGTCACTTCACCAGATGGAGGAGGTGGTACTGATGCCACCATAGTTGCTGAACCATGTGCGGTACTGATGTCGCGAGTCTAGATGTCGTAGGTGGTACTGAGGCCACCAGTTCTTCTCATGTTGCATTTCATGTTATTGATGTATCTCAGGACGATTCTGTGAATAAAGGAAAGGGTTTATCATTTGCGAGTCCATCTGTGTTGATTGATGATTTATGTATGGATTCTACTTTACCACAGTAGCATAGACCCAATCCTAGTCCTTCATCTGAGAAGGACCCAGCCGTCCCCTTTTCCCAAGCACTCTGCTTGGCTAAGGGGACCAAAGAAAATCCAAAAAGATCACACCAGCTAGAGTTCAGCCAGCATATGATGGACATATTTCACATACAACTGACTCTACAGAAGGCCTTGGAGCACATCTCTCTCTTCAAGAGGAACCTCAGAGACAGGACTACTATTCGTAGGAAGAGGAGGAACTACCAGTTAGAGATCCATGTGCTCACTCGCGCCACTTGCTTCGCCATCCAGAACCGTCTGCCAGCCAAGAGTCCAGATGCAGGAGCCCTTTATGCCAGATGCCACATTCATGAGCAGAGATTCGATTGGACTCTATTACACAGCGGTTCTTCGATCAACCTACTTCCGACAGCCTTACTCGATCGATTCGAGTTTAGCCCTCTACGACAGAGCAGGACGGTCCTTCAGTTTTCTGATCGATATGTCAAGAGGCAGAAGGGGTTGCTAAAGGGCGTTGTCGTCATGATTCAGGGCATGAAATTCCCCGTAGACTTCATTGTGTTGGATATGGAGATCCCTGAGTCAGTGACCGATACCCCCATCATTTTAGGACGCTCGTTCTTGGCCATAGCCAAGGCAGTGTGTAATCATGATAGCGGCAAGGTATACTTTCGTGTCGAGGGTGAGAGTATACAAATAGAGACGATCGAGGAGACTAGAGCCAGAGATTCAGCTTGCTCAGAGCCACCTTCAGATTCAGAGCAGATGATAGAGGCAGAGCGAGACATCTACAAGGATTGTGATTTTGTGATTACAGATGATGAGACAGTTTGGTCTGGTCCAGTTTCACGAGCCATCCTCTCACCTTCAGAGTCCGCAGATGCACAGATTCCAGCAGAGGAGAGCTTGGAGAGCACATTCCTGGTACAGGATACATTTCAGGTAGCAGAGCCGGTTCCCGATAGCGAGGAAGTATCTTCTTTTGATTCAAATTCAGATCCCTCGAAGTCTGACATAGATTGGGCAGAGTTTGATGATTTGATATCGTGTCTGACTTCCACAGAGCCAGCAGCTAGGGTGGAGATTGATTCCATGTAGAGCAGAGACACACCAGCCGAGCGGTCTTCACTAGATTCTGATTTTCAGCGAGATTTCTCATTCTCCCATACAGATTTGGTCGTATTCACTCAGACTTTTCAGAGGCCAGATCCGCCAGCACCCAGTTGTCCAGAGCTGAAGCCTTTACTATCATCGTTGAAGTATAGGTTCCTTGTGGGCGAGCATGAGATGCACCCAGTCATTATTTCAGTGGATTTGATTGGAGAGCAAGAATCTCGTCTGATGGGGGTCCTTGAAAAGAACCGCAAGGCAATAGGATGGAGCGTAGCCGATCTCCAGTGGATAAGTCCGGCCCTGTGCTCCCACCATATCTATCTCGAAGAGGACGCGAAGCCGTCGCATGAGTTCCAGTGGTGGCTGAACCCAAATCTTCGAGAGGTTGTCATGAAGGAGATCTCGAAATGGTGGAGCGCCAATTTTATCTACCCCATCTCCGACTCCAAATGGGTCAGTCTGTTGTATATGGTGCCCAAGAAGACGGGCATCACCACAGTTGTTAGTGAGTCTGGAGAGGAGATCGCTACCCGGGTACCCACTTCTTGGAGGGTCTGTGTGGACTACAAATGATTGAACCATGCCACCAAGAAGGATCATTTCCCGTTGCCTTTTATTGATCAGATTATAGAGAGGCTAGCCGGAAAGAGTCATTACTGTTTCTTGAACAGGTACTCCGGATACAATCAGGTGGCCATTGCGCAAGAAGACCAGGACAAGACTACATTCACCTTTCCCTTTGGGACATATGCTTTCAGACGGATGCCCTTTGGTCTATGTAATGCCTCGGCGACATTCCAGAGGTGCATGTTGTCCATCTTTTTGGACATGGTGGGTGAGTGCTTGGAGGTCTTCATGGACGACTTTTCGATCTATGGCGATGGGTTTGATGCTTGTCTTGACTGCCTAGACCGCGTCCTTCAGCGATGCATTGAGGTCCATCTTGTGCTTTCTTAGAAGAAGAGTCACTTCATGGTGACTCAGGGGACGGTGCTTGGCCATATCATCTCCAACAGGGGCATGGAGGTTGATCCGGCCAAGGTGGATATCATTAAGAAACTCAGTCCACCATCCAACTTGTGACAGTTACGGTCTTTTCTGGGGCACGTCGGTTTCTACTGACGATTCATTCATGATTTCAGCAGGATTGTCCGGCCGTTGACTGATTTGCCGATGAAAGACACCGAGTTCATTGTGGATGATAAGTGTCTAGCGTCGTTTGAGACTCTCAAGAGTCTAGTTGTCGAGGCTCCTGTCCTCCAACCGCCTGATTGGCCTCTCCCATTCGAGATCATGACGGATGCCTCTGATTTTGCCGTAGGGGCCGTGCTGGGACAGAGGAGGGATGGAGTACTATTTGCCATACACTACGCTAGCCGGACTTTGGATGTCGCTCAGCGGAACTACACCGTCACTGAGAAGGAGATGCTAGCCATAGTGTTCGCCCTAGACCAGTGTAGCCAAGTCTCCCTGCTACAAGCTACATCAGGTGGATCATGATACTCAAGCTTTGCTTATTGCACTCTATATACATACTCCGGTGGGATTATCATTTTCTCTCAGACCCACCACTTTTTTGGAGTTATTTTCTTTTTGCACATTTTTTTTCGAGCGCATCTATACAACATATACATGTGCAGCATATATACAAGGAGTTTTTCCTCTTGAGCCAGTAGACTATCCCTCTTTTGAAGCTTTATTGCAACCCACAACTCCCGTCGTTAGACCTCATGGCAACCAGACCAAGTTGAGACGCACTTCCTTCACTAAAAGAAGAAGAGAGGTTCCGCCTAATAGTACTACCCTCATATGCTACCCCAAGTTAAGGAAGACTGCCTCCTCACCACCTCATCCGTAGAGAGCTCGGTGCATAGTGCTGGTGTCCAAGTAAAGCCATTGTCTATATGAGTCATGTGTTGTTGTTAAGTGCTCTACTTAGGCTCATTGAGATGACATGTGATCATAGCCTAGTGGACTCAAAGAATTAAGTCACCATGGACCTGAAAAGCCTTAAACCTAAGCCCTATAAGGTTCCTCTTAGAAGTTAGGTGGATTAAGATCTTAATCAAGCTCCATTTCTCAATTTGATTCCAGGCTAGTTTAAATGTCAACTATCATCCAGAAAAACTATATACATATGTACAGAAGATGTTATTTACACAAATTTTTACAAACATGCAAAATTTTTGAAAAATGTTTTGAAATCATGAATGAATGATGCATGAAGTGCAAGTTTTGCAAAAAGATATTTACACAAATTTACATAAGATTTTTGCAAACTTTTGATTTTCAAAACATTTTGGAAAAATTTTGTACTATATACATAATTTTGATAAGAAAATATGTACACAAACTTTACACAAAAGATTTTTGAAATCATTTTTACAAAAATAATTTGTACACTAGCTATTTATGTGCAAATAAAAGAAGTTTATGTACATGAAAAATTTTTAATTTTTGTGATTTTTAGCCATTTTATTTATTAACACACTCACACAAAGTACGAGTTATGGCTAAAGTATATATGAAATATATACACACACCCCTATACTTAGCTCGAACGATGTCCTCAGAGTCAAGAGCGATGAAGAAGACATAACTCGTGCTATGTATAGGGAAGTGAAAAGAAAGGCTATATACAAAGAAGAATGGATGGAATAGAAAAGTCAAGAGGGTCTCGGGTCTTCCCCCTATACTTAGGATCAAGTACTCCTAAGTATAGCAGGCTGTACACTAAGGGAAAAGCCGAGTGGAGAATGTACAGGGTCTACCCCCCCTATACTTAGGGTGAAATATCCCTAAGTATAGGCAGCAAAATAGGGGTAGAAAGAAACAAAAGAAATACCCAAAGGTCTCACATCCCCCCCTATACTTAGGGTAAAGTGCACCCTAAGTATAGCATAATCACAAGATGAAGACAGGGATGTGGGACTAAGGAATGTAGTGATATGGACATCTGGATCTATACAAGGCGGAGGAACAGTGAAACTCAGGCGTGAGATGCCTTAGATGTGAGTCAAAGACCTCATCTCACGCAAAATGAATAGGGGCAAAATCAGCGACCCGCGGCTCATGATCTAGAAATGGCTTGAGCCGCTGGCCGTTCACTCGAAAGGTACTCTCAGAAGACAACTCAGATATATCAATGCTACCGTTGTCATGTACCTTTCTGACCAAGTAGGGTCCCTTCCATTTGCTTTGTAGCTTCCCTGGAAATAAACGAAGCCTCGCATCAAACAGCCATACTCTCTGTCCAATCTCAAAATGCTTGTGGCTGATATGAGAATCATGTCACTCCTTCACTCTCTCCTTATACTGTAGGCTATTTGAGAAAGCTGTATCTCTAAGCTCCTCCAGGGCGGCTAACTCTGCCCTCCTCTGGTCTCCCATACCATCTGGATCCATAAGAATATCTGTAACTGCCCAAAGTGACTTGTGCCTCAGCTCAACAGGTAAATGGCACGGCTTGCCATATACGAGGTGAAAGGGAGATGTGCCCAATGGAGTCTTGAAAGACGTCCTATATGCCCATAAGACCGAGTCCAAAAGCTGTGACCAATCCTTTCGGTCAGGGCGGATGACTTTCTGCAGTATAGTCTTGATCTCCATGTTCGACACCTCGGCTAGACCATTCGTCTGTGGATGATAAGGTGTAGCGACACGATGGTCTATACCGAACTTGCTAGCAAGGGCCTTCACCTGGTCGTTGATGAAATGAGACCCCCCATCAGAAATCAAAACTCGTGGAACCCCGAACCGCGTAATGATGTGCTTCCTCAAAAATCTGCAAACTGTCCTCGCATCAGCGGCTCGGGCGGGGATAGCCTCAACCCAACGACTAACATAATCCACTGCCAACAGAGTGTACTCAAATCCCTGACTCTTAGGGAATGGACCCATAAAATCGATGCCCCATGCGTCAAAAACCTCACAGAAGTGAATGGGCTGCATCGGCATCATATCACGCTGTCCACAAGTGCCCATCCTCTGACAGTCAGTACACCTCTTCACGAACTCATCAGAGTCCTTGAAGAGGGTAGGCCACCACAAGCCGGATTGGAGCACTTTCTGTGTCGTTCTCCTCCCAGAATGATGTCCTCCTGCCTCAAGCTTGTGGCAGTAAGTGAGGACGCTATGGTGTTCCTCCTGAGGAATACACCGACGCCAGACGCTATCCCCTCCTTCGTGGTAAAAGATGGGATCCTCCCAGTGGTAGGACTTGGCCTTCGCAAGGAAGGTCTCAAGCCTCTGCCTGGGCCAATCTTGTGGGACTTTCCCAGCAACGAGAAAGTTCACAATATCGGCATACCACGGGAGTGAGGCGATAGCAAGGATCGCCTCATCTGGGAAGGTATCTCGAATGGGGTCAATCTGCTCAGACTCCTCAGGCTGCTCTAAACGGGAGAGATGATCCGCCACCACATTCTTGACTCCAGGCTTATCCTTAATCTCAATGTCGAACTCCTGGAGTAGAAGGATCCATCTAGTAAGTCTGGCCTTGGCATCCTTCTTTGCCATGAGGTACCTGATGGCGGTGTGATCTGTGTACAAAGTCACTCTAGATCCAATGATATAAGATCGAAACTTATCTAGGGCGAACACTACGGCTAGCATCTCCTTCTCTGTGACCGTGTAATTCCGCTGGGCGGAATCCAATGTGCGGCTAGCGTAGTGAATGGCAAATGGAACTCCATCCCTCCTCTGTCCCAGCACTGCCCCCACGGCAAAGTCGGAGGCATCCGTCATGATCTCGAATGGGAGAGACCAATCAGGCGGCTGGAGGACAGGAGCCTCAATAACACACTGCTGGAGAGTCGCGAAGGACGAAAGACACTTGTCATCGACAAGGAACTCGGTGTCTTTCGTCAAGAGGTCAGTCAACGGCCGGGCAATCCTGCTGAAATCCTGAATAAATCTCCTATAAAATCCAATGTGCCCCAGGAATGATCGTAGCTGCCTTAAGTTGGACGGCAGTGCGAGTTTTCTAATGACATCAACCTTGGCCGGATCAACCTCCATGCCCCTGTCGGAGATGATGTGGCCAAGCACCGTTCCTTGAGTCACCATGAAGTGACTCTTCTCCCAAGATAGAACCAAATGGTACTCAATACATCGCTGGAGTACTCGGTCTAGGCAGTCAAGACAGGAGTCGAATCCGTCGCCGTAGACCGAGAAATCGTCCATGAAGACCTCCAAACACTCCCCTACCATATCCGAAAAGATCGACAGCATGCACCGCTGAAAAGTCGCAGGGGCATTGCATAGCCCAAATGGCATGCGTCGAAAGGCATATGTACCAAAGGGACAGGTAACCTGATCCTCAGGAGCAATGGCCACCTGGTTGTAGCCCGAGTACCCATCCAGGAAGCAATAATGGCTCTTCCCTGCCAGTCTCTCAATGATCTGGTCAATAAAAGGTAGGGGGAAATGGTCCTTCTTGGTGGCCTGGTTGAGTCTCCTGTAGTCAACACAGACCCTCCAAGAGGTGGGTACTCGTGTAGCAATCTCCTCTCCCGACTCAATGATCACAGTCGTGATGCCCGTCTTCTTGGGCACCACATGCAAGGGGCTGACCCACTTGGAGTCGGAAATGGGATAAATAAAATATGCACTCCACCATTTTGATATTTCCTTCATCACGACCTCTCTCAGGTTGGGGTTCAGTCGCTGCTGGAACTCACGCGACGGCTTCGCCCCCTCCTCGTGATAGATATGGTGGGAGCACACTGATGGACTAATCCCATGGAGATCTGCTACGCTCCATCCGATTGCCTTGCGGTTCTTTTCAAGAACCCCCATCAAACGGGATTCTTGCTCTCCAGTCAGATCAGCAGAGATGATGACTGGGTACATCTCAGGTTCGCCTGCAAGGAACCGATACTTCAGCGAA
This sequence comes from Ottelia alismoides, assembly GCA_037367405.1. Taxonomy (NCBI): domain Eukaryota; kingdom Viridiplantae; phylum Streptophyta; class Magnoliopsida; order Alismatales; family Hydrocharitaceae; genus Ottelia; species Ottelia alismoides. Next base: position 21,333 of record JAZKJV010006492.1, read on the forward strand.
GTAGGGAGCGGCTTCAGCTCTGGACAGCTGGGTGCTGGCAAATCTGGCCTCGGAAGAAGGTGTGTGAATGCTGCTAAGTCTGCCAAATCTGCCTGGGAGAAAGAATACGAACTCTCGCAAACTGGATCTGGAGGAGGTTGCTCAACTGTGCTGTCTCTGATCTGCTCTGCCTCTACCTCCTCCTCATCTGTAGGCTCAGGTGGACTCAGGTCTGGCATCTGGTCATCACAATCTGCCCAATTAGACTCTGAATTCGAGGGATCTGCATCAAATAAGGTGGCATCAGCACCACCGTCGCACAAGGTGGCCTCAGTACCACCATCACTAGCAACCGTGTCGCGGTCGAGAACCGGCTCTGCTGCCTCTGTAGTATCCTGGACCAGGGTTGTGCTCTCCAAGCTCTCCTCTACTGTCATTTCTGCATCAGTGGTGTCTGGAAATGAGAGGATGGCTTGTGCTGAAGGGTCTGCCCATGCTGCCTCATCATCTGTGATCACAAAATCACAGTCCCGGTGGATGTCTAACCCGGCATCTGTCAACTGCTCTGTGTCTGTGCTGGTCTCTGAGTCTGCTCTCTCTCTGGCTCTGTAGTCCTCGACCGTCTCTATTTGTACACTCTCGCCCTCGACGCGAAAGTATACCTTCCCGCTATCATGATCAGTTACCACCTTGGCTGTGGCCAAGAACGGACGACCGAGGATGATGGGGGTATCGGCCACTGAATCAGGGATCACCATGTCCAACACTATGAAGTCCACGGGGAATTGCAGGCCCTGAATAGTGACGATAACGTCTCGCAACAACCCCTTCGGCCTCTTGACAGATCGATCAGCAAACTGAAGGACTGTCCTGCTCTGTCGAAGAGTGCCCAACTCGAAGCGGTCGAGGAGGGCTGCCGGAAGAAGGTTGATAGACGATCCGCTATCCAATAGAGTCCGGTCGAACCTCTGCTCACTAATCTGGCATCTAACATACGGGGCCCCTGAATCTGGCCTCTTGGACGGCAGACGGTTCTGGATCGCGAAGCACATGGCTTTCGTCAGCACATGAATCTCTGAAGTGTGGTTTCTCCTCCTTCTCCTGACTGTGGTCCTGTCTCTCAAAGATCGCTGAAGGAGGGGGATGTGCTGCAAAGCCTCCTGAAGGGTCAGCTGTATGTGAAATCTATCGATCATGCTCTGGCTGAACTCCTCCTGCTCTCTCTTTTTTGGGTCTTTTTCTTTTTTCTTCCCCTTCCCTATTTGAAGGGCTCTAGGGAAGGGGATCACAGGGTCCTTCTCAGATGAAGGACTAGGAAAAGGCCTAGACGGCTCGACGGCCGGATCCGCACATACATCAATCACCACAGTGGGACCAGAAGAAACTAAACCTTTTCCTTTATTCAAAATAGTGTTCTGAGATACATCAGCATGAGGAAAAACAACATCTCCATCTATATGAACACTGGTGGCCTCAGTACCACCACGGGCTGGCTCTGCTGCTGGACGTCTCGCGGCCTCAGTACCGCGGGCTGGCTCGGCTACTCTGGTGGCATCAGCACCACCTCCTCGAACTGGTGAAGCGGCGGCCTCAGTACCGCCGGTGGAATAAGCATCCTTGGTGGCATCAGTACCACCATCATCATCGTGTGCGGCCTCAGTACCGCTCTCCTCCTCCTCATCTGGCGCCCTGGGTGGATCCTCGAGTCGTCGCTCAGATGAGGCGCCGCCTGCTGGTGCTCTACCGCTCCTAAGTGTAACAAAATCAGCATCAAATAGATCCGAAGACATATCATCAAATGGATCACTAGGAGTGGCATGCTCAGTGGAAACTACCTGCTCAGATTTCCGCTTCAGGCTGTTCGGATTCGGCTCTATCTGTGCAGGGATGGCGGCCTTCCCTCTCATCAAGTCCCGCATCTCCTGGCGGAACTCGTCCATCTCCCGTCGAAAGGTAGCCTGCTGGTCCGTGAGGATGCGGGCTATGTCATCCAAGGCGGAGCTCTCATGGGAGCCCGACGGGTAGCCTCTCTGGTGCTGAGGCTGCTGGAACTGGTGCTGCTGGTGCTGAGAGGGGTAGGAGGTAGGATGCTGCTGCTGCTGTGGCTGGTGAGCCTGCTGCTCACGTCTCCAAGACTGTCCCTGCTGCTGATAGGGACGAGGAACGAAGGACGACTGCTGGTGTGGCTGGTATGCTGGGGGCTGTTGCTGCTGGTGATCCCTCTGCTGGCCATACTGCCCTCCCTGACCGGATGACTGCTGCTGGGGTTGGGTACCTCCACTCCCCTACCTGAATTTGGGATGGTCTCGTCGGATCCCAGGCTGAGGGTGGTCATACCAAATCCCATTGACATCCATCAACGGCTCTGCATCGTACTGGGCTGGCGGGAGTACTGCCAGAGGCTGATCCGGTTGGTATACCACCATCTGCAGGTCTGGAGATGGTGGTGACTGGTAAGAGGGCTGCTGCTGCTGGTACGGCTCCTCCTGTACAAGGTGAACCTGTCTAGGCTGCTGAAAGGAGCTGGAGCACTGGGACGAGCTGCTGCTGCCGCCGGTATCGCCTCGCAACTGAAGACGGGGCTGGGAAGCCGTCTGTGCCTCCTGGAGACACATGAGCTGGGTCTTCATGTCGCTCAGAGTATGTGCCATCTGCTCCATCTGCGTGATGCCCTGGAACTGCTTCTTCTCGATCAGCTCCATGCGGTCCAACTTCTCGCTGATGATACCCATATCCGCAGCGGACGACTCTGCCTGTGCTGCTGCAACTGCGGATGAACTGGATGGACCGGCATCGACCCGTGCTATCCTCTGGTACTGCACGGGTCCTGGCTGCTACTGGGGTCTCCCCTGAGTGTACAACCGGGTCTGGGACATCACCATATAGTTCTCGACCATCTCCTCGAAGATGGCCCAGACCTGGTCGTGATCCTTGGCGAAATATGACCCGCCACAAGAAGCATTCACCAAGCCCTGGAGCTCTGGTGTCAACCCGCTGAAGAAGCTCTGCACAAGGTTCGGCTTCGTGATATCATGGTGCGGGCATCGGTCTGTGAGCTCTCGGAACCTCTCCCATGCCTCATGGAATTGCTTGTTGGGGAGCATGGAGAAGTTGCTGATCAGGGCCCTCGCTGCATTGGTCCGCCCGAGTGGATAGTACTTGTTCAAGTACTCGGTGCGGAGCTGCTCCCAGGTGTAGACGAACTTACCCAAATGCTTCAGCCAGGTGGCTGCTCTGTCTGCTAGGGAAAAGGGAAAGGCGATCATCCGAATCGTATCCTGGTCCACATGGCGGTCGTGGACGGTACTGCAGATCATCAAGAACTCCTGGAGGTGGAGATGGGGCTCCTCGGTGGCAAGTCCGTGAAAACGGGGAAGCATCTGCAGGGTGTTCGGGGGGAACTTGAAGTCCCCCACGATAGCAGGTACCACCACCCAATGATGCATCAGTGTAGATCCAGGGTTATGCAACTCCCGCATCGGTCTCGGTGGTCCTCCTGCCGCGGCGGCTGCCGCTGCGGCGGCGGCTGCTGCTGCTGCTGCGGCTGCTGCGGCTCATGCCTCTGCATCTGGTCCACCCTCAGGCTCGCTCTGATCTCTCTCTGCTCTGAGTCGCTCCAACTCTCTCCTCATCTCAATCATGAAAGCTCCCTGATCCCTAAGCTGCTGCTGTACTGTCTCTAACGAGGCGATCAGGGTGGAGTTGATCGCTCCCTGGTCCATCACGATGTGCTCTGTCCTGAAGTGGTCCTCTGAACTACTGAAAAGCGAGAATGCGAGAGCCGCTAAATAGCGGTCTGACAAGTCAGACTCACTGTCGCTGATGCGACTGCTCAAACTTCCTCGGTCTTCAACAATTAACCCACACAATCAATCAGAGAATGAATAGCAAGGATTAAAATTTATTATACCCTACTAAAGATGTACAATGGCAAGCAAGTAGGGGTCGAACACAAGAAGCAAAGGTGTAAAGCACGGATAAAAATCCAAACCTAGGTCTAACAAGCTACTTAGCCAATCTAAAATTTTTGTGGGTTTTAGATTTTTATATTTTTTTATTTAATTTTTTTTTTAATTTTATATTTTTGTATTTTGGTTTTTAATTTTCTGATTTTTATATTTTATATTTTATATTTTATATTTTTTATCTTTTTCAATATTGGAAAATAAGGACAATGTAATAAAAGAGACAAAGAGGTATTTATAAAAATAGAGAAAAATATTCAAAAATTAGGAAATAAAGTCTTTTTGGTCTTTTTATACTTTTTTACTGTTTTTGTGATTTTTGGGTAATTTTTAGGATGTTTTTGGTATTTTTAATTGCTGAAATAAGGCAAAACAGTGGAAATAGGGCTGGCTGTGACTAAAATGCAAGTTAAAATTAACAAACAGCAACCAAATTTTTTACACTATTTTTCCAATAAAAAAGACAAAATAAAGAACAAACAGGAACTGAGTTTGCTATTTTTGGGTTTTTCTACTATTTTATATATTTTTTTTAAGTTTTTGAGTGTTTTTAAATTTTTAGTGTTTTTCTTTTGAGATTTTTAATGATTTTTGGCTGGTAGTTAAAACAAACCAAAAGACACAAAATATATTTTTTAGGGATTTTTCTGGAGTGTTTTTATATTTTTTAGTGATTTTCGAATGCTAACAGTGCTGAAAATGGCTATTTTTGAATTTTTATAAATAATAAAATGCAATAATTACGAAAAATAAAATTATGACATAAATCTACAATGCAACAGGAACTTAAGTTCAAATTTTTAGAAATTTTGGAATTGAAATGATGCGCCAAATAATTACTACAAGCAAGCAAAAAGTGAAACCCCTAGCAAGGGCGTTTCTGTAATACTCAGAAAATCGAGGGGCCTGAGCGCAATATTCTCACAAAAATTATACACTGCAAACAAACTTTTTGGGACCAAGACGTAATACCCAAAAGACGAGGGTATCCCCACAAAATGTCCAAACCCGCGTGCGTATGCACGTGGACCTGGCAGGGGTGTTTCCGCAATTATCCAAAACTCTTAAGGCCATGACTGCAAATATCCAAAGTTTATATACTACACCCTAATGTTTCAGCACTATCAGAGAAAGATCAAAAACACAGGGGGCCTCCTGCAAAAACGCCAAGGCTCACGTGCTAGGCACGCGACCTGGCGAGGGGCAAATCCGCAAAAAGCGAAAGTACTGGGGGCTTATGTCGAAATATTACACAAATATTCTACAGAAGTTTAAAGGTTTAGAACTAAATACGAATTGCAAGAACGGTCGGGCGTAATGTGCAAAAATCCCAGACCTTGGCGATCCGACGGTTGTTGATCCTTCAGGGGACACGTGTCGGCGCGCGGAGGGGGCGATACCCCTTGGGTTATAACGGCTGAGATCAAGTCTTGAAGTCTCGATCGGACGGCCTGCGCTGGGGCGCTGGCGAACGGTGGATCCTTGCCCACTTAACCACGTGTCAAAATCTCGGCGCTCGATACCCGTTGGGGGATGGACGGTCTTGATCAAAAGGGGAGGGGGGAATGGACGGTTGCTGTAGCTCCCCCCTCTCCCTCGTTCTGTTCCAGCGCAGGGGCGCGGCTGGGCTGTCCAGGAGCGCGGGCGGCGCGCGGGCGGTGGCGCCCTCCTCCTCCGGCGAGCCTCACGATGCCCCGATAATGGCGGCGCGTCGGCGCTGGGTCCTGCAAAAAAGAACGGTGAAGAGGGTGGGGGCAAAGTGCCCCAACCTCGTGGAACCTCTCACAAGGGGTCGGATGTATGGTGGAGACGGCCGGCGAGATTCGATGCCGGCCGTGGTCGATTCGGTGTGCAAGGATGACTATTAGATCAAGATTTGACAAAGGGGTTACCACTGTGATGCTGCTTACAGAAAAACATCTGGAACAAGAAGGGAAAAGGGAAGAAGAAACCTCACCTGTGCGTGTTCTCCGGCGAGAACTCCGGCGAGGGGATCTACTCGATTCAACACCTCGTCGCCCCCGTTTAAACGCCCACCAAGCTCCTGCTGTCACCACGAGTCTGGTCGAGGGTCTAGGTTAGGGTTTTGGAGGTGGAAGAGTGACCAAAGTGAAATGGAGAGGTTTGGAGCTTATTTGAAAAGTTGGCCGAGAGGGCACCTTTGACGAGGCGTGGCTCGCGAAACCATGGTCAAAAGTCGCATCAAATCCTTGGGCGTGTAAGACCTTTGAACAAGGATCAAAAGTCGTGAAGACAATGACCCCAAAAAACGCAAGACTTGTTCTCAAAAAATCCGCAAAGATTGGCCAAAGTCATTCTGACATGTTGGCAGAGGGTGGTCAGACAGTTGACCAGTGGTCAACTGTCCAGGCCTCCTGGTTGGTCCACGTGGACCAACCAGGAAAAACCTCTAAAAAATTATTTAAAAAATAGTAAATAACCTTATTTTATTTAGGTTATAAAATAAAAAGTGCTTATAAATTTATGTAGTATTTTATTATTATTTTTAATTATTTTTATGAAGTATATTTTTACAAGTTTGCATTTATACCCCTATAGGTATCTATATCTATATATTTAAGTATTTTATTTTTATTTAGGTATTTTTAATTTATTTTATTTTGGTTTTTATTTTCTAAAATTATAAAATACTTCTATATACACAAATATAATTTTATTTTAATTTTCTGATATATTTTATACACTTAATAAAATGAAAGTGTTATTTGTTTAGGTATAGCTACATGTATTATACCTATGTATTATAATATATACAAGTATTTTTATTTGTATTTTATTTATGTTTTTATTCTGATTTTAATGCACATAATTATTATAAGTATTATTTACAACATTATAAAAATATAAAATTATAAAAATAATAAATAAATAATAAATTGAATATTTTAATATGTACAAGTATACAATGTGGGTCCAAAAGCCAACTTTCAAACCGTAGCTCCGCCAAATGCGAAACCACCGCCATTGGATAGCTTATTTTCTTCTATATACAATTAAAGGTGAGTACGCTGCATTTGGAGTTGTCGTTTGTGAGATACGGGTCTGGGAAGTTGGGATTCTGGATTTTTATTCAGACCATAACTTTTTATCTGTTCATTATTTTTCTGTGAAATCAATTTTGTATTTTTCTTTATTAATTTATCTACAACTTTCATGTACAAAGTTTCTTTATTTGATGTATAAAAAGTGGAACCAAAAATAGGTCCCACAATGAATAAAGAATGAATAAAATGTATAGGTGTTTGGGCTGTATTTCTGACCTTATCTCCCCCTACTTTATTCCTTGTCGACCTATTCATCAAGATGCCTAGGTCTCGGGGTTTCGGGTCATAAAATATTTACAATATTTTATTCTTTTTCTTTTCTTTTCTTTATTCTATAATTTTGGCTTTAAAAACCGTAATTTATACAATATTTACACATATATGCATGAATGCTAAAATGCCTATATTAAGCCTATTTACGCGCATTTACTAGGGTTTTTAAGGCCAAAATGATAGAATAAAGATGATGAAACGTGGATTCATCAACTACCGGCCATGACGTCTGCAAAATCAAATGAGCCATACTCAGGTGCTGTCAAATCTGCTATTCTCTCCTCTGGCTCATATCTCTCAGAACCGAAAGAAAGGGGGTCGAGGGGGAACAGGGCGGAATCGTACTCGGGCTCGGAGAACTGGTCTAGGCTCTCGCGGGCCAACCTAGATGATTGGGTAGACATGCCCGAAAGCGGTGCAGCCAGAGGCTGCCTAAGAGAGCGTCTACCCATCATCGTGATCTGGTCGAGTAGTACGGATGGAATCTGGAGAAACTATGATCAGAATGCAAACCCCCGGTTCACCAACGCAACACGAGCTGAAGACCGTAAAAGCTCGGTCAAATTATCTTGTCAATTTTTATTAGGTGAACACACAAGATATCAGAGCGCTTACGTGACCTGTTAGGATACCCGATACTATTCCAACCGACTGGCCCGCACGGAAGAGTCGGTAGTCAGCTGGAAATAGCACCGGAGGGCTCTACCTAGGGTGTGGGTCACTCTCTCGCGCAATCAAACCAAACAATGAGGGGGTTGCTCTCCCCAAGACAAATTTTTAAGGTGAGTGTCTTTTAGGGTCAATAGTCTTATCCAGTCCCAATTTTATGATTTTTCTTTTTAATATTTTTCAAATGAAAACAAAAGCCTAACGAATTTTTCGGTTCTCCTGATTATTAGGTCCAAAACAGGGGGGAGAAGACGAAAAAGCCGATGCACGATAAATCAATGATGCATGCAAAGTCAGAAAGGCGTACCTGTCTCCAGCACTCTACATGCAATATGATCCGCGCATAAATGTAAAGACAGTAAATAAACTACCTAAATGATGCAGCGATGAAAACCGAGTCCTAGATGAGCAAGTTCTACTCGCAGAACCGTCTAACTGGTCACCGTCCTACAGGCCAAAGGTCTGGTCTTGGTCTACCCCTCCTCTGCCCGATAAATCGGGGGTAGGAGAAAGCGCTTTGTGGGGTAGACTACGGCACGTAAGCCACGAAGGAAAATGAGTCAGTTATTTTTATTAATTGATTATTAGTAGGTCCAATTAAGCGTACTATAGGAGCAGGCAAATAATTAAGTGTGGGAACCCTACTAATTACGGCACAAGCAAGTATAAAATCCTAGATCTAGGGGCTCGATCAAAAACCGCGTAAACACCGGAAAAGGCAGCTAAAAAGAAAAGAAAAGAAAACCGCGAGAAAAGCCGCGAAAAACTCCTAAGGGTCCCCCGAGCACACCGGTGCTCGGTGAAACAGACCCGCTAAGTCCAAGAGTCCACAAGTCCAGTCTCTGAGTACCTGTATTATTACAAGAATAATCAAATCAAAAGAAAAGTAAAACCTAATCTACTCCTCACCCACTCAACTCTCTCTCTCGCTCTCTCCTGCGGCTCCGTAAAGAAGGGAGACGCCTCCAAGTCCCGCGGTTGCGTCGGCTCCTCGAAAGTCGCCTCCGCGGTCCTCGGGCCCTCGCAAGAAACAGAGACAAGTGGTCAGACCAAAATAATCAAATAATAATAAGGAAAATAAATACAAATGAAAATGAGGATATAAATGCAAAAATGCAAAATAAAATAAGCACTCAAAATAAAACAAAAATAAAAATAAAAGAAAAGAAAATAAAACAAAATAAAACAAAAATAAAATCTAGACAAAAGCCGCGAAAAATCCGCGAGCTCTGAAAGAGCCGCGAAAAGCTGCGAAAACAAAAACAAAAATAAAATAAAAACTACTAAGCTGTGCTCCCCGGCAACGGTGCCATTCTGATGACACGCCAAGCGACTATGGCAAAGGTATCTAGATGGTCGTTGCGACCTCGATCACTCGGCTATGTCAATCAAGAAAAATGAACCACTAAGATAGATAAAATCAATCAAAAATGCGAAAGCGGTCCTGCTATTATTTTAACCTGGTATAGCGACCAGGGTCGATCACAAGGAGCACGGGTTGGCCTCTCGGCCTACGAAGTAGTCAAAAAGAGAAACAAAGCAAAAGAAGCAAATATTTTGGGTGGTTTTTAATTATTTAAAAATTTTTTGGATTTTTAATATGTTAAGAAAATAAAAACAAGTAAATAAACACACACTTTAACAATTTATTAAAAGCACTAAAAATCAATCAAAAATTCAAACAAAAATATTTTTATGTGTTTTATAATTTTTAGTGTTTTTGATTAATTTTTGAGAATTTTTCTGATGTTTATTTAATTTTCTAAAAATCAAAAAGTAGCTAAAACAGTAGGTACTGTCCAGCCAAGCTAAAAGGGCCTAGATAAAATATCTAAAAGCCCCAAATTAGCTGGGAGGTAATTTTCCTGTAAAGAGAATAAAACAAGGAAAATTTAAGCACCTATTTTATTGTTTTTGGATTTTTAATTGATTTAATAGAATTTTTATAAGATTTTGAGTGTTTTTCAATTTTTAGTGGTTTTCAGTAATGAAAAATAGCCAGAATTGGCTAGAAAATCAAACACAACAAAATACACAGTAGACAATTTTTTGTAATTTTTAGACACTATTTAATATTTTTTTGTGATTTTTAAAGTTAGACAGTGAAGAAAATAGATGTTTTTGAATTTTTAAAAATATCAAATGAAAACAAAAATGTCCTAAAAAATCCTCGAAAATTTTACACTATGGCAGGAGCCATGTGTCCAATTTTCGTTGGATTTGGAGGTAATTTGCTATTTTATTCAAAAATAAAGAAGGGGCACAGTGCACAGGGACCAAAGTGCAAATACCCAAGAGCCTGGAGGGTCTGGTGCAATTAACCCAGCGAAACATGTGCTACGCGCGTGTCTGGGGCACTCAGGGACCCATATGTAAGAAAAATAAGTTCTAAGGGCTTATTGGTAACAGGTACCAAAAGTCCAGGGACCTATTCGCAAAATACCCAAAAAATCACGCATATGTTCAAATGTATCACGCACAGGGGTATAAATACAAATAATTAAAAACTTTCACACATTAATGAACAACCAGAACTACAGGGCCTATATTGCAAATAAACCAGAGAGTCACGTGTCGATGCACGTGTCATACAACGCACAGGGGCATATCCGCAAATACATGCAAGCACAAGGGTCTCTATGCAAATATTCCCAAAACTAAACAACTAAACGAACTAATTACAGGACTAAACTCTAAATGAAATAAAGTGAAGGGCCTAAGGGTAGTTTACCCTTTATTAAGGAAGCGGGTGGATGGAGGCCACGTGGATCATCTGATGGTGGCGAACGACGGGCGCTCCAGATCTCTCCTCCTCAGATCGAACGGTGACTACTGCTCCTGAGATGGACGGCCCCGATGAAGACTGGAGCTGGAGGATCGATCGAACGACGGCTGAAGGTCGAGGAAGAACAGGTGGCCGGCGAACTTCGCCGGCCCAGTGCGAGCGCTCCTGACCTCCTCGCGGGGCGCTGATGATCGGAACAGGTCGGGTGTGGGCCTCCGCGTTGGATAGGGGTCTCCGATGACCCAGCCGAGCTCTGAGGAGCTCGGGCGAGGTCGGCGGAGCTGCGCCTCCTGGCTGGATGTCGAAGGACCTCAGATGGCCTTCGTTCGACCTGCAAAGCAATCCAGAAGACTCGCGGGTCGAGGGCAAACTGCCTCGACCCGGTTAGGTGGAGTGGCGGTGGACGATGGGTCCACCCCGGGCGTGGATCAGGGATGATCAAGCTCGGATTAGAGCCCGTGGTTAATGGATTCAGGAGTCGGATCAAGTGTGCAAAATGGCGAGAAATCGGGTTGCGGGCACGGATCCGAGACGGGGTGGTCCTGGGGGGGAGTTGACCGGGCGGTCAACACTTCCCAGGACCAATAAGAAAGGGCCACGTGGCTGGATTTTGCAATTAAAAATAAGGGTAGCAAATGGCCGATTTAACAAAAAGTTAAAACATGAAATCTTTTTATTTTATTTTTTTCTATTTTTTAGTGATTTTTAATATTTTTTTCGAAATAAAAATAAGGTATATACATAATATGTAATATATAGGTATATGTACACTATATAGGGTTTTTAATTTTGATTTTTAATTTGTTATTTTTATACAATTTTATTCCCATTTTACATTTTATTTATTTGTATTATAAAATAAGGAATAAAAAGGTATTTTATTTTAATTATTTATACACATAGGTAAAATAAATACATATACACATGGTATATTTACAATATATTTTAGTGTTTTTAATTTTGTTATTTTTATTTTGTTTTTGTTTTAATTGTTTTTATTTAATTTATTTACACTATATAATATAGGATATGTACAAAATTTTAGAAATTAATTTTATTTATTTATAAGAATAAATAAGGATGATGGTGGTTTTATGTATGATGTGATCATGTACAAGTTGTGTTTTTGTTTTCTTTTTAATTTTTAAATTTTTGTTTTGGTTTTATATTTATAAATATATACAAATATTTACAAGCCTACTTAAGTCTATTTTTGTGAGGAAAATACTTTTATTTTATTTACATAAATATTTACACACATGAGCCCCTGTCTCCCTCTATTTTGGCTTTTATGCGGTCAGGCCCATGCTGAGCCCTCCCTTGGGTTAGGTTGCTCAATATTTATTCTAAATATTTCCCTCTTTTTCTTTTTAATCTTTATTCTTTTATTTTTGCACAAAAAACATGCTAATTATAGGTTTTTACACAATGCATGCTTTTGGTAATTATTTCTATTTACACATATCCACATGCATTTGCAAAGGTTTTTGTAGCTAAAATATAAGAATAAAGAGTGATGAATGAGAATTCATCAGATGACCATCTACACTAATCACACCGCCATCCGGTACCTTATGGCAAAGAAGGATGCCAAAGCTAGATTGACCAGATGGATCCTTCTACTCCACAAGTTTGACATAGAGATTAAGGATAAGCTTGGAGTCAAGAATGTAGTGGCGGATCATCTCTCCTGATTAGAGCATCTTGAGGATTCTGAGCAGATTTAGCCTATTTCAGAGACCTTCCCAGATGAGGCAAACCTTGCTATCGCCTCTCTCCCATGGTACGCCGACATTGTGAACTATCTTGTTGCCAAGAAAGTTCCACAAGGTTGGCCCAAGCAGCGACTTGAGACCTTCCTCACAAAGGCCAAGTTCTACCATTGGGAGGATCCCATCCTTTATCATGAAGGAGGAGATAGCATCTGGCGTTGGTGCATTCCTCAGGAGGAGCACCATAGCGTCCTCACTTACTGCCACAAGCTTGAGGTAGGAGGACATCACTCTGGAGGAGAACGACATAGAAAGTGCTCCAATCCGGCCTATAGTGGCCTACCCTCTTCAAGGATTCTGATGAATTCATAAAGAGGTGTACTGGCTGTCAGAGGATGGGCAGTTGTGGACATCGTGATATGATGCCGATGTAGCCTATTCATTTCTGTGAGGTTTTTGATGCATGGGGCATCGATTTCATGGGTCCATTCCCTAAGAGTCAGGGATTTGAGTACATTCTGTTGGCCGTGTATTATGTGAGTCGTTGGGTTGAGGCCATCCCCGCTCGAACTGCAGATGCTAGGATTGTATGTCGATTTTTGAGGAAGAATATCGTTTCACAGTTCGGGGTGCCTAGAGTGTTGATATCTGAAGGGGGGTCTCATTTCGTCAACGACAAGGTAAAGGCCCTTGCTAGCGAGTTCAACATTGACCATCGAGTAGCCACACCGTATCATCCTCAGACTAATGTTCTTGCTGAAGTGTCGAACAGGGAGATCAAGACTATTTTGCAGAAGGTCGTACGCCCTGATCAAAAGGATTGGTCACAGCTTTTGGACTCGGTCTTGTGGGCATATCGGACGTCCTTCAAGACTCCTTTGGGTACATCTCCCTTTCACCTCGTTTATGGCAAGCCCTACCATTTACCTGTTTAGCTGAGACATAGGTCACTTTGGGCAGTCACGGATATACTTTTGGATCCAGTGAGTGTAGGAGATCAGAGGAGGGCAGAGTTGGCAGCCTTGGAGGAGCTTCGAGATGCAGCCTTTTCGAGCAGCCTACAGTACAAGGAGAGAGTGAAGGAGTGGCATGATTCTCATATCAGCCACAAGCAGTTTGAGCCAGGACAGAGAGTATGGTTGTTCGATGCTAGGCTTCGTTTATTTCCAAGGAAATTACAGAGCAAGTGGAAGGGATCATACCTGGTCCGAAAGGTACACGACAACAGAAGTATCGACATATCCGAGTTGTCATCTGAGTCTACCTTTCGTGTCAACGGTCAGCGGCTCAAACCATATCTAGATCATGAGCCACTGGTCGTTGACGTTGCCCCTATTCATTTTGCATGAGATGTGGTCTCTTAACTCACATATATTGCATCTCACGTCTGATTATCACTGTTCTCCTGACTTGTATAGATCCAGATGTACATATCACACTATTCTTCAGTCCAACACCCCATTTGCATCTTTGATTATGTTATACTTAGGGAGCACTTTACCCTAAGTATAGGGGGTGTGAGACTTTGATTTTCTTTTGATTCTTTTCTATCTCTATTTTGCTGCCTATACTTAGGGATCTTTCACCCTAAGTATAGGGGAGGTAAACCTTGTACATCCTTTCACTCGGATTTCCCTTTGTGTACAGCCTGTTATTACTTAGGATTACTTGATCCTAAGTATAGGGGGAAACCCCGAAATCTGTTCATTCTATTCTTTCATTCATCATTGTAGTATAGTTTTCCTTTTCACTTTCTATACTAAGCACGAGTTATGTCTTCTTCATCGCTCTTGATTCACTCTGAGGACATCGTTCGAGCTAAGTATAGGGGGTGTCATATATATATTTCATATATACTTTAGCCATAACTCGTACTTTGTGTAATATGTTATTAAATAAAATGGCTAAAATCCTTAAAATTCCATAAAATTAAAATTTTCTTGTACATAAAATTCTTTATTGCACATACATAGCTATTTATAAAATTATTTGTATAAATATTTGTAAAAATGTTTTGTGTAAAGAGTTTGTAAATATTTTGATAGCAAAATTATGTATATAGTACAAAACTTTTGTAAAATGTTTGAAAAACAAAAAGTTTGCAAAAACCCTTGTGTAAATGTGTGTAAATATTTGCAAAACTTCTGCATTCATGCATACATTCATGTTTTCAATCATTTTTCAAAAATTTTGCATACTTTCAAAAAAATTTAAAATTGCATTTTTGTAAATATATGTATAGTTTTTCTTGAATCATAGTTCACATTTAAACTAGTCTGGAATTAAATTGAAAAATGGAGCTTGATTACGATCTTAATCCACCTAATTCGCAGAGGAACCTTATAGGGCTTAGGGTTGAGACTTTTCAGGTCCATGGTGACTTAATTCTTTGAGTCCACTAGGCTATGATCATATGTCATCTTGATGAGCCTAAGTAGAACACTTAACAACACATGCATGACTCTCACAGATAATGGTTTTACTTGGACCATCACTTTACACATAGCTCTCTACGGATGAGGCGGTGAGGAGGCAGTCTTCCTTGACTTGGGGTAGCATATGAGGGTAGTACTTCTAGGCGGAACCTCTCTTCTTCTTATAGTAAAGGAAGTGCGTCGCAACTTGGTCTGGTAGCAATGAGGTCTAAAGACGGGAGTTGTGAGTTGCAATAATGCTTCAAAAGAGGGATAGTCTACTGGATCAAGAGGAAAAACTCCTTATGTATATATGACGCACCATGTAGATATGTTATACATATGCACATAAAAAATTTTTGCAAAAAGAAAAGAACTCCAAAAAAATGGTGGGTCTGATAGAAAATGAAATACCCACCGGAGTGTATATAGTTAAATAAAGCAAAGCTTATGTTAACCATGCCCATCTCATGAAGCTTGCAGTAGGGAGACTTAGCTACACTGGTTGAGCTCCCAAGGATACATGGCTACACTGGCCATGGTCCATTCTCTTCTTCTCCTCTTCTTGAGCCGGTTGAACTTGAACTTAGAAGGAAATACCCCGCTCCTCGAGGAAAGAGTTGCCAGACTAGGGTATTAGAGTTACCTTGTTGGGGGAGGGTTGTCACTTTGCCATTTCTGAGGTGGAGAGCTACATATCACTTACACAGTACAAGAAAAATATTCATGGTCATCAGAGTTAGTGTATGTAGACTTTTTCTGATCTGGATTGTTGAGGAGTCTTGACTATAAATAGTGGAACTTAGAGGCTGTTGAGTTTTAAAACCTAAGTCCAAATAGGGTTCCGACAAACTAATAACCCAAAGATCTGACTGAGCCTCTATACTTCAATTTAATGAAGACAAGTTTAATAATCAACATTGATTCATCTTCTTTCCCTTCTTTTTATTTTCCTTTTTCATTTCACTTTTTTTTTCAAATAAGTGTTTGCTAAGGGACTAGCAAAAGTAAAGTATAGGGGGTGATGAATACTCATTCATCACTCTTTATTCTTTTATTTTAGATATTTATCTTGACAAAATACCATGCAGGTAGTTGTAAATACAGTAAGTTACCAAAAGGCATGCTTTATGTAAATATTAATAATTAGCATGTATTTGTGCAAAAATAAAAGAATAAAGAATAAAGAAAAAGAAGGAAATATTTAGAATAAGTATTGAGTGACCTAAACCCAAGAGAGAGCTTAATGTGGGCCTGATCGCCAAAAAAACAAGTAGAGAGAGATAGGGTCATTCAACCTTGTATATATTCCTTCTATGTGTATATATTTTATTTTCACAAAAATAAAATAAAAATGTGTTTCTATTATCTTGTATATATTTCTAAAAACAAAACAAAAATTAGAAAAACAAAATTAAAATAAAAACAAAATAAATTCTCTCTCACGCTTGTACATAGTACACGTATATATATCACACTTCTATTGATTTCACTTTTGTAAATAAACAATAAAAATAAAATACAAATTATTTTATAACCCAAATTTTATGTTGTAAATAAATAAAATATAAAATTGGGGTATTTATACAAAAATAAGAAAAGAAAAATAATGATATAAAATACATAGGTATTTTTAATATAATTATATACCTTGATTTGTTTTTCATAAAAATAAATAAAAATCACTAAAAAACAGTTTGAAAATTAATAAACAATTTTCATTTTGTAAATATTTTAAAATAAAATTGTTTTCTATTTTTTATTTAATTTACAAATCTTTTCTTTTTCCCATTTTCTGATTGATCCAGAGGGGTTGTTGACCCCCGATCAACTCCCCCTCCCGGACCCCTCTTTTCCCGAACCTGATTTGAGCCCCATTTCTCACATTTCTCCCGATCAGATTCCTCTATTTTTAGGCTCGATTTCTTCACTCGATCCTTCCCCTTGGATCCACGACCCTCACGGATCCCTAGGGAAGGTCGGATCGTTCTTGGTTCGTGTGCCCATGCCCGTTCTTCCTCGCCTCCTGGGTTGCATATAAAAGCTTCACCCTTCTTCCTGCTCAGTAGCTCGTGCCGCATACCCTCCTTTTGCCCTAGAGAGTTTACCCTTGGTGACAGCTTTTGGAAACACCCTTTGGTGGTCGGAGTGAGTGGCTGGAGCCGACGCTCGACGCACATGGCCGGACCTCGCATTCGAGCCTCCCCGCCTGCCGCAGCGTGGTCGAGGCGAAGACCCCCATCGACCTCACCTCCTGGAGCTCAGGATCGATCTTAGACCATCAGGTATACCTCCCTTCAATCCTAGTTTCATTTATCTTCGAATCCTTCATTTGTCCTCCGCCGGCTCCGACCCAGTGGTCTGAGCTTCATCAGCCATATCGACCCGTTCCGATCGACTCCGCAGACCATCGTCACCCTTCCCCCGCAGCCTGATCATCCCAATCTTGGCTATCCGAGCCAAGATTAGGCTAGGTTCCATCCTCCGGTATCGCCGGAACCTTCCTCCGCCTCCCATCGTTGCTTCTCTTTAGCGTTACCCAAATAACTTGGCCGGAGCACACCTCCGAGCAGGAGATTTACCTCGCAGGTCGAGTCGTGCGTGGAAGCACCCCATTTCGCCTTCAGCCAGCTTCGTCGGAGCCATCCCAGATTGCCACCACCTTCTCAGAGATCCGACCGGTGGATGCTCCATTTGACACCACCACCCGACACGGAGGAGCGCCGCGAGTCGAGCTCCGCCTCCTGATCATTCATCGCACACCCGGAATTCCCCCAGTTCTTCGGCGAACTTTGCCGGGGAGGAGTTCTTCTAGGACCTTCAGTAGTTGTTGGATCGTCGCCACCTGCCATATTAGATCAGAGTCGTTCATCTCCCGAGCCTGACAGGCCGTTAAATCTGACATCTAATGGCCCCGTACACCCCATGTTCGCCTTCACATCAGGACCATGATGCGTCAGGTGTCCCTGCCAGAGCCGCACGTCTCCAGCCTACCAGAGGAAGCCACCTGTCACCCCTACGTGAGCCGCACGCCCAGCTTGGGTAATTTGCTCCTTTTTCTCTGCATTTCATTTATGTTTGTATTTAGTCTGTAAAATAAATATAGCACTGTGGACTATTTGCATTTGAGCCCCTGTTGTTTTCAGTATTTGCGTTTTGGTCCTCCCTGCATCGTCACGTGTATCTTTGGAACATTTGCATGTATGCCTCGGGTTTAGTAAATGTTATGTTTTGAAGTTTTAGTTTAAATATTTGCACTTATACCCCTGCTTGTCTGTGTCACGTGCCTCGTGCGGACCTGGGCTTTTTGCATTTTTGGTCCGATAATCTTCTGCATGTTACTTATTGGCTGAGGACTTTTAAATAATTGCAACTAAGTCCCTGTGTGCTGTACGTGTTTGATTGATTGAAATAAATATCAAATCTCGTCCAAACTTCATGAAATTTGGACAAATGGCATCTGCCGTTGTGTAAAAATTTCTGTGAATTTTTGTGACATTTTTGTTTTCATTTGATTTTTTTAATAATTAAAAAACCCTAAAAATTGTTACTGTCTAAATTGGAAAATCATAAAAGTGCAGTTCATACCTGCCGGCGAAGGCAGGGAGCAGAGGTGGTCAGCGACGACCACCGTGGGTGCACCTCCTCCTCCGCAAGCCACTCCGGACCTCAGGGGATCTCCCTCTGTCACAGGGATACGCTCTAGACCAAGGTTTAGGGGCTCTAAGGCTCAGAAAGTTAACCAAAATGGAGTAGTAGGACAAAGGTCTTATTTATACACAAGTGTACGCACCCTTATTGACAGGCGGTTTGGAAAGAATTCACGATATATACAGAAGATTTGCAGGCCCGGCGTGATTCATGGAATATCAATGATGATTTTTATGAAGGAATCGAGGCCAATGGATTGATGAAACACCCTTGAAAAGGGGAAGAAAACGGGGGAGGAGACGGGTCTGACGGGAGTCAGAGGTGCTAGGGGCAGTTGACCAGAGGTCAACAATCCCTGGGCCCTGATTGGTCTAGGTCAGCCACTACAGGATACAATTGCATATATTATTTGAATTTAATTAATTAAATATCATAAATGATTTATTAATTTTTATTATAAATTAGAAAATGTTTACTATTTTATGTAATAATTTATTATGATTTTTATTTATTTTTTGGTGTTATTTATTACAAGTTAACTTTTAAGAGTATATTTATAGGTATATTCATCTATGTTTTGGCTATTTTATTTTTATTTAATATATTTTATTTTATTATTTTATTCTTTATTTTATATATTTATAACTTAATTTTAAGTGTATAAATGTATTTTTATTATGTTTTTATGATGTTATTTGTATGCTTAAATAAATAGGGGTATAAATTACATAGGTATAGTTATTGTATATTCATTTATGTATTTTGTACCTTATTTTATTTTAATGTATTTTCTTTGGTTTTATTTTATCTTTCTATTTATTATAAATAATATTTATAGTAGTATAAGAATATAAAAGAATAAAGAATGAAAGAATACTTTTCACCTTTATTTATTTACATGTATTATCATAGGTATTTTACCTATATATTTATATAGGTTTAATTTATTTTGTGTTTTCTTTATGGGTTTATTATATTCTAAATATGTACATATATTATAAAAAATATTTGCAACATTATAAAACTATAAAATTATAAAAACAATAAAGAATAATAAAATGAATATTTTATTCGAGTATATTGTACAATAGGGGTCCAAATCCTAACTTTCACACCTTATCTCCAAAAAACATGAAACCACCTTCATTAGATAGCTTATTAAAAGTTATATACAATTAAAGTGATTTTGATACATTTTGACTTTGTATTTGAGAGATATGGGATTGGGAAGTTGGGATTTTGGAATCTTATTCAGGATATAACTTGTACATTGTATTTTATTTTGGTATGAGATCAATTTTGTATTTTTCTATATATTATTATCTTCAACTTTCATGTTTCTTTATTTGAGGTATAAAAAGTAGAAAATAAAATAGATCCTAAAAATGAATAAATAATGAATTAAAGAATGGAATTTTTATTGTATTACTGGCCTTTATCCCCCTACTTTATTCCTTGTCGACATAGTCGCCAAGATGTCTAGATCTCGAGGTTAGGGTCATAAAATACCTTTAGCATTTTTTTCTTTTCTTTGTTATATAATTTTGACATTAAAAACAATATTTTATACACAATTTATATAATAAAGAATAATGTTAATTTGTACAAATAAGGGGCATTTACATGCATTAGTTAGGGTTTTTAAGACCAAAATTATAGAATAAAGGAGATGAAACGGAGATTCATCACACAACAAGTGAGGGATCAAAAACAAAAAGGAAGCATGTGGTCTTATTTATAGATCATGGGAAGAGGCTCAATAGGTTGCCTGAATCCGATAAAATCGATGGTGTTCTGACAACTTAGGAGCATGGCAAGATGGAGGGTCATGATATGAATATTGTTCATGGAGCAATCGCCTCATCTCCAGCCATGGATCAAGCATAAAAATTGGTAGAAGTTAGAGGGTTCACGGGCTCTGACAGGATGCGGCTGAAGATCGAACAGTTGACCCATGACCAACTACCCATGCGCCCTGATTGGTCCATGTGGACCAGTTTGAAAAAAGCAGAGATGAATTCCATTATATATTGATAATAAATACTAAATAATTTTATTAATTAAAACTCAAAACATGAAAATTATTTATTCTTTTCAAACTATTTTATGGATATTTTTATTTATTTTTAACACATTGTTTATTAGATGCTCATTTTATACGTATATACACATGTATAAATACATGTATTTCAGTATTTTATTTTTGTTTTGTAATTTATAGTTTAATATTATATGTAAATATTTATATATTTATAATATAATTAAATGCATTTTTACATTTTTTATTTTTTGTGGTTTTATTTACATAATTAAATAAATATATATGTATATTATAGGTATAATATGCCTATATCTTTTATTCCACGATTTATTTTAATGTATTTTTAATGTTTTTATTTTATATTTGTTTTTTAATGTATTTAAAATAATATTTACAATTATTCAAAAATGTAAGAAAGGTAAGAAAATAGAAAGAATGGAATGTATGAATAAAGTGTACATGTATATAGTATAATGGGACCCCAGAAAGCCGGCTTTTGCATCTTAAGTCTATTTTAAATGAAACCACTTTATTAGGTTGATAATTTAATTTTAAATACAACAGATGCGAGTTTGATGAATTTTGAGCTTGTTTAGAGATACTTTGTGAAGTTCAGTTTAGTTTTTTCATATGTGTCCCAGTTGCATAATGTATTGTTTTCATGTGCAATTATTTTATAATTTTCTATGTATTTTATGTAAATGTTTCATGTAGATCATTTTATTATTTTATGTATATAAAATAGAGAATAAAATAGAGGAAATGGTTATTTTTAAAGAATGAAAATTAAGGTTTTGAATATACCGTATAAACCCTTATCTCTTCCGGCTTAATTCCTTGTCGACCAAGTCAATATTGACTTGGTCTTAAGGTTTAGGGTCATTCAGTATCTTTGATACTTCATTTTATTTTTCTTTTCTTTATTCCTTTATTTGGATTTAAATATAAGTATTTATGTATTATGTACAGATGAATAATGAATGTTAATTTATATAATTTATTTGTATTTACATGTGATTTGATAATGACTTAAATACAAAATAGCTATTCATCTCCTATAAAAACACCATCTTCTGCCACCTTCACGCCCATCGGCCGATCTCTGAGAGAGGAAGGTCCATCCTAGTCCCACCTTCGTGGTGACGACACGAGGCAGTGGATTCGAAGATGACGAATACTCATCACCCTATCAAAGGCGAGATCCAAGATCTGATTTGATCTTGTAGCGGTAACGACTTCCCGTTGCGACATTTTTTTTTGAGCTTCTTGATGTACTCCACCGTGCGCGATCGAAGCGACAACTAGAGCAGTGCGTCGCCGCTCCATCAACCCCGACAAGAGACCAGTTCTAAGTGAGCATCTTCTTCCTTTCCCTTATCTTTTTCTTCCCGTCTTTTTTTCCTCTTCTTTCTACCTTCTGCAACAACCCAATCCCTTTTCATTTCTTCTTCTTATAGTGGAAACCCAATCTGATCTGACGCTCCACCCCAATATCCTTCTTCTTCCGCTTCTGATTCTACCTCACAGATCTTTCAACTCCAAGCTCCCTTCCTCCACCTTCCGTGCCGGAGGTCCGTACATTCCTTTACTTCTCGATGCATGATACCATCACCTGAGAGGCACCATCAATAGCAATTGAATCTTGAACACATGCCTCTACTCTCGAGCTCTGAAGCAAAACCCATCCCAAGTCCACTTCCGATTTTGCCCCCACAGTTCCTAGATCTAGCGTGATTTGATATCTGGTTCCAATCCCACCGCATCCATTTTCCCCTACAGTTAGGTTAAAATCACACATCATAGTTATTCATTCACCTACAGTTATTTTTTGCCCAAACCCAATTCTAACCTCGCGGATCGCATCATTTTGCTTCGTTAACAAAGAGTTGATTCCATTTCACCACTTCATTTCCCAGATCGATAAGCTCATTGTCCTGATTTGGGATGGACAAAGAGACCCGTATTTACATTTTCAACTACCAATCATTGATTCCTAATTCATTCGACTATCACATACTATATATTTATTAAGAGATTTTTACCCAGCAGACTCTATAAACTTATTAAATTACCTCTACAACCTTTTGCACAACGTAATTACCCCATCGACCTTGTAAATTACCCCAAGAACCCCCACGGGCTTGAAACAGATTACCCGCAGGGTTCATGGGGTAAGAGTTGGCAGATTTACGGGGTCAAGAGGGGAATTAGGTCGTTTCAAAGGTCGTGGAGGTAATTGACAAAGTTTATAGAGTCTTCCGGATAAAAATCCCATTTATTTATATATACTAGTTTTGTGGACCTCTTTTATGCAACCAAATCTGTATCCTATCCATCCAATTTGAAATGTGAATTTTAATCCATCCAATTGATGAATATGAATCGGATTTCTCTACTGCATCATGCACCACCCGAGCTCCACCAATTTCATTCAATCTAGACATTTCTATAGCTTCTAGTATGATCAGTGGTTTGTTGTTGATATGTGTTGATACTTGGACTGAATACTGATCTGAGGCTTCCTTCATCTGAAACTGTTGATCATTCCATCAAGAAGCTTCGGTCTTGCCACGTGACTCGTGCACGGTTGTACGCATTGACTACTTTACAAGCTGTCAACCAAAGCACGTGATCCGTGGTTTTCACGAAAAATCCCCATGAGCTCCTCAAATTGTAGATCGACCCCCACCGAGAGAGTATTACACAGAAAACCTGCCGATTTTATATGTTAGCAGATAGCTCCCTCATTTGGACTCTTTTGAGATAAAACTTAATATTTTTATTATATTTAGGTCCCTAGCTTAAACTTTGAATAACTTTCTCATCTTTTATCCAAAAATTGCAAACTTAATATCATTTTAAGCTTATTTCGTACTCTATCATTTGCGATATTTTGGGGCTTTTGGAGTTAAATGTTTATTTTTGAGTAAAAATATTATGTGGGAATCATTTTTCTATTATTTTACTGCAAATAATTTTGAGAAAAATCTTGTAGGTATTATTATATCACTAAAGGAAATATTAAGGATCGTTTGAGCAGATATCTTGACATATTTTATCGCTCAGATAAAATTGAAGATATCTATTATTGCAAGGGGAGATATATTTTATCACTCAAATAAAATTGAAGATATCTATTATTGCAAGGGGAAGTAATCGAGGAATTGTTATCACCTTATTTGGAGGACTTATTATTAATTTTGACGTTTGAATTGAAATTGAGACATAACATTGTTGGGATTGATTGATCATATTTTTCATAGCTAATCTGTTGATCATAAAATTTTGGAGGATTTTTGTGAAGGAAATTGCAGGATTGAAATCACGGCTCTTCACCTTGCATTTTTTTTCGTCTTCTTTCTATTTTATTGTTTTGTGTAATGCATCAACACCTTTCTTACCTCATTGAAAAAGATAAAAATTTGCATTTCCCCTTCTTTCTATTACAGTTAGCATCTCTCATTAAATCAAATAAAAAAATACAAAACAAAGAAAAATAAAAAAAAACACCTTCTCATATTTTTTGATGCAAAAAATATTATTATGAATAAATTAAATACATTGAATAGTTTGAACCACACAACTAGAGAATAGTCGTTCCCTGAATTCGACCTTGGTATACTTATTAGGTAAAAAAAACTAAAACGCACTTAGATTTTACGAAATTTATGGTTTTTGATAGGTTGTTTTCTATCTCATATACTACGATGATTCGACATTTTTAAGAAAGGTAGACAATCGATTTATCGTTGGCCTTGGACCATATCAAAGTGGGTGTCAATTTC
Source organism: Ottelia alismoides (assembly GCA_037367405.1). Lineage (NCBI taxonomy): Eukaryota > Viridiplantae > Streptophyta > Magnoliopsida > Alismatales > Hydrocharitaceae > Ottelia > Ottelia alismoides. The sequence continues at coordinate 45,672 of JAZKJV010006492.1, forward strand.
CACCATTGTGATGTGTTGTGTATCCCGAGGTAAGAGGTTCTTCGTTTTGGGAGTAAAAGTAGTTTCTACCTCCAATTCTTCATCTTCCTCGCTATCTTGCAAGTATCAGACACTAAACTATCTTTTAGATGCAGATGAACTAGACTCACAAGGTGTACTTCTATGTGTAGTTTGTCGTTGACTCCTCGCATGACACCTAGTTGCAACTCCTTCCGTATGTTGTTTTCCTTGCATGTAACCGGTCAAGACAACTCGGTTAATCGTTTGGCTTGTGTATCCAAGGATCTAAGGTAGGTGTTGGAGGTTGACTATTGTCGATCGTAGATGCACTAAGTCTCTCAGCCATGCCCCCTCTTTTTTGCTTTTGTTTTTTTCTGTTTTTTTGTTTTTTGATGCTATGCAAGAAAAAGAAAGTTGATCGATAAGCTCTGATTTTTGCAAACCACATATAGTGACAATAAGAAAGCAATAATAGAATGATGATCCAAAGCGAGTGGAAAATTAATGGGATTTTTACACCTATAACCCTGAGTAATTTCGCAATAACATTCATACCCCCGCATAATCACGAGTTACGCTGAGGACCCTGAATAAGTGTGACGGCTTACACCTATAACCTTCCGTTACTTTACTTCGTTAACTCAACCAGATGGTTGAGTTAATCTAACTAATCAATGATCCAGTGGCTGAAATTTAATCTAAATATAAAAATAAGGATGTTGTCTTTCTCTCGAGTTGGTTGAGGAAGAGAGAGAGAGTGAAATTTAAAAATGAGTGGGAATGCTGCATGAACTACGGTGGCAGGCTTCGACGATGGTGGAGGGTTGCGGCATGCGAATGCAGAGGAACGGTGGGAAGCAGCAGGACTGGGGGGAGGCTTCGGTCGGTTGTTGCGCGCGGGGGAGGCTTTGGTCAGGGGTGGGGGAATTGTAGTTGCAGGGAAGCTTCGGATTTGGGGGGGGGGGGGGGGGGTTGCAGTTGCAGGGAAGCGGGTCTGCCTGCAGGGAAGCTTCGGATTGGGGGGGGGGTGTGTGTGGCGGCTGCAACGACCCCCCGGGGGGGGGGGGGGGGATTGCGGTTGACGTGAGGGGTGGCTCGGACGGGGATCTGTTGACGCGGGGGGGGGGGGGGGGGGGGGGGGGGTTGCGGGGGTAGCAGGTCTCTCCACGTCGGAGGGGGGGGATGTTCTTCGGATGGGGCGATCGACTTCGTGGGGGAGGTTCTCCGGGGGTCGGGGATCGACCGCAGGGGGACCGGGGGTCGTTGCAGGTCTGTCTTCAAGCACGGGATGGGTTTGGAGGTTGGGCGGGTGGGTTTGGGGGGATGCAGGTCAAGATCGACCGCAGGGGCGGGGGGACTTCGTACGGGGGGTGGGGGGGGTGGGGTTTAGCCTTCAAGCAGGGGAGCGACCTTGCTCGCCCAGGGGGGTGGGTGGGTTTCGAAGGGGATGGAGCTCGGAGGCATGGGTCGAGGAGGGACCAAAGGGGATGAGCTTGGCAGCGGGCATTCAAACGCATGGCCTGCATGGAAGGTGGAGGTGATGCTCGGCAGGGGGAAGAGGGGTGTTAGTGCAGGGGAGAGGGAAGTGGTGGTGGCATATTTTGCAAATAAGAATAGAGATTAGGGGTAGTTTTGTATTTTTTAACGGAAACCGTCAAACATAACGGGGATTCCAAATGAATTATGTCATGTAAGAGTTAAGCATTACTCAGGGTTTCTCATGTAATTCGCGATTATGCATGGTTATGAATGTTATTGCGAAATTACTCAGGGTTATGGGTGTAAAAATCCCAAAATTAGTACTAAGTATTGATACAATGAAATGGTTGGTTGCGACTAGTCTGCAATTATGCTAATAAATAAGATAAAATTGTGAGGTTATGAAACCAATAGGGAATTACTTATGTGGATCTGCACATCGGTATTAGTAGAGATGAGGCACTGGTGGGCGGAGATGGTGGTGTTGTCAACGTGACGGTGACGAGCTAGAGCTGGGGGTTGGTGTTGGTATCAACTACGAGAAGGGGGAGCAGAGGACATGGGAGGTTAGAAGGGAGGGAGGTGGATGGGGAGCGGAGTACAGGAGGGGAGAAGAGAGTACAAAAGAGAGGGAGAGATCAAAGAAAGGGAAATAAGTGATGGAAGAAATACTTCTTCTCAATTGCCTTTTATACAAGAGATATGGTTGTTTTATAGGTCAATTTCTTACAAGGATACTCTACAACTTGATGAAAAGGAAAAAAAACATATCGTGACAGTAGTTGAGGCTCTTATGTTGGACCTTTTACATACACGCCTAATATAGGCTAGATAAATTGAAGGAAACCTCCTGTATACTACATTAGCTAAATAAAAATATGACTATGAGATTGTGTTTTGCATCATGCACGACCTTGTACTGCATGTTTCAATTAGAAGAATTTATGAGATGCCACTGTTACAGTGTTACTTGACAACTTTTCCTATGGATAAGTTCAACGTTTTGGTCCTTGTTTGATATGCTTTGAATTTTCATATCATAATTTTGACCATGATTCGAAAAGCGAGTTCATTTTGAAAATTTTGATTCAAGGTTTATTTTTTTATTCCAATGATATTTTTTTTGCGTAGCTCAATGAGGCAAACACTGCAAGATGGTGACGCATGACATGAAATGACGGTGATAGCCTGAGCATGTGTTAGCAAAGCTATTTCCCATAATGGGTACATAAGGGTGGGATTGGTTAGCGGGTTAAGATGGGTTAAACTGATAGAAGATATACCGTTTTTGGTTTTTGGTATTTGATAGAGGGCTAAACTGGAAGCGGGTTAGAAGTGGGTTTGTTGTGATATGATTGTATTGAAGTTTGAAAAAGTGAGTAGTTATTGTGATGTGATTGTATTGAAGTTTGGAAAAGTAAGTAGAAGTGGAGTAATTTATAATTTTTATATGATATGATGGTATAATATATTATTTTTTGATAGGATTGATGATGTAAAATTGATTTATTTAATTTTTTTAAAAAGAGAAATGTGGGACCCACATGAGAGAGAGAGAGGGAGTGGATTGGGTGGGGGGGGGGGGGGGGGTAAACTCCCTTACCCTGCAACCGAACGGTCCCTAAGGGAAATTATTTTTCAAAATGGGTACGGATCGAAAATTTTTTCAGAATGATGATGTATCGACAAATAGTTTGCCGCTTGCTAACGTGACGTGGCAAACGGTTTGCCGTGCTGACATGACCTCTGCGGCAAATCGTTTGCCACAGGCGACAAATGATTGGCCGGGCGTGACAAACCATTTGCCGTGCGCAGCCAACTTTCCTACCCAAGAAACATATATAAATTACATATAAAATGAAATTGAAATGGAATTAATATAGAAAATTAATAGAATAAAATTATATATAAAATAAAATTATATATAGAATGAAATTATATGTAAATTAATATGGAATGAAATTGATATGGAATATGGAATGAAATTCATATTGAATGACATTGATATGTGAGATAGATAAATTCTGATATCGTTCCACGACAAATTATTCGCCGTGTCGGGCGGTCGCCGACTGCGTCTACCTCTCCCGTCCCATCTCCCTGCCACACGCCTCGAAGATCGCTTCGTCTCGTCGACCGAGCCACTGGGCACGACTAATGGTTTGCCGTAGAGGCCATGTCAGCGCGGTAAATAGTTTGCCATGCCACGTTGGCGAGCGGCAAATGATTTGTAGATACATCCTCCTTTCGGGAAAAATTTTCGGTCTGTACCCATTTTGAGAAATAGTTTCCTTGGGTACCCATTACAGGAAATAGCTCGTGTGACACGGGGCATGCGACCAACGTAAGGAAACACATGCATGTGATGTGATCCAAGTGTCAACGGTGGGAGAAACTATACAATGCAAGATAAAGGCCCAGTGATGTGTTTTGTGAATGTAATATGGCATGGTCGTGCCAAGTGATGACGTCAATAAAAAATGTACATATCGTGCTCGTGGCACATGATCATATGAATTGTAACTGCAATTTTTGTTTTCTTGAGCAGTTTCAAACTTTGATAGGGAACATGACCCATTAAGGTTGAACATGGAGGGTTTTTTCAATGCGAATCAATGTCTTAAATTCAATCTCGTTCAAAATCTGAGAAAGAACTAGCTTACATATAAGCGTATATGTTGTACAATTAATAATCGCTCTCTCTCGGAAGGAACAATGAAAACTAATGTAATAGCAGACTCAACATTGTTAGAAGACATGGAATTCTATATAATGGGTGGAAGAATCAACTAATGATGCAATCATTGTGGAGAACCTGCATGCTTGGATTGATGATCTCGATGATCATTATTTGTTATTTACTGAGGGTGAAAACGCAGAAGATGAAGTCATTATCATTAACTATAAATTCATTATTATAACAAACATATATTTTTTATTCCTATTTTATAAATACTCATATTCCTGACTTTGAAAGACATGAGAGATGTGAACAAGAAAAGAAGAATCTTAAGCTTGTAGACTTTAAAAGACAACTTTATGAAACTTGGGTTTACTTTGTGTATGAAACTTTCTCTTTGGGCTAGAATGAATGTTGCGACTCTTAGATTTTTTTAACTTTTTAGTCGGTAAATCAACATGATATTCATTTATATTATTATACTATATATTTTCATTTGGCTATTGCAATTGGGAACTGCAACATGCAAGAACGACTTGACACCTTCATGCTCTAGGCGAGAAAACGTCAGCTAAAATAGATAATTACTGATCTTAATCCACAGAATTTCCAAGTACATTACTTAGTTTTCGTTATTCATGCACAACTCCACATAGATGAATATTATGTATATGTTGTGTTCCACAAGAGACTTGTTCTTCAACATTTAGTTTGGATTTAAAATCTTGATTACAACCTCTAGGCGCATCGATCACATGGGCCTTAAAATTTAGTCTTGTCACTCCTGTACACGATCCACACATCCCTTAACCAAACCAAAATCCCCCATCCCAATTTGTAGTGTTCACGTGTTAATACATAAAGAAAATAAGAAAACCAATATAAATGAACTGAAGCATGCATGTTATCAAGAACAGAATGCTATCAATAAGAGACGATCTCATGGAAAGGAACAAGCCATCACAAATCCCTAAAAAATGACCAAGAACTTTGCTAACAATGGTTATCATTCAAGTATTTCGAAAAGAGTCGTTACTTTAATATGCAAAAAGGAAAAAACTCATACATGTCTTTAATCCTTGTACGCCATTCCTCTCCCTCATATGCTCATAACATATATGATGTAACATCCAAGCCTGGGCTCGAGCCATTATCCATGATAATTATAGCAATTTGTGAATTGTAACATGCATGAAAACTACATGGGGCTACTAATGGTGAAACCCGATGTAGTCATCTGTCAGACGTTGCTCGGTGCGTGCAAGATACATGAGAACGTCGAGTTGGCAGAGAAGGCATCACGGGAGTTAGAAGAGATGAGGTTCGATGGTTGTGGCGACTACGCGTCGCCGTTGAATGTCTATGCCGCTAAGGGGTGGTGGGCAGATGTTTGGTGGGTGAGGAGGCCGTGATGATATGTATGCTAAGGAAGTGCAAAAAAACTACATGGAGATATTAATGATGGAATACACACATCGGATGTTCAGATACCTTGGAATTAATATTAACATATTCGAAAGGTATTAAAGGTCATGCTATAATTATTTGGGAATTTTTCGCTAAAGAAACAAGGGATTTTTATGTCACGAACCCTATAAACTTTGTAAATTACCATGACTTTTTTGAAACAACGTAATTCCCCTCTCGATCCCGGAAACTTACTTCGTCTTATCCCACAAACCCTACCGTCAACTTTAACTTTATTGGAGTCAACTACTTGGGTTAAACTTCTCTAACAAAAGAAAATCAGATGGTGGATCTTCAATCCCTCTCTTTCTCTCTCTCTCTCTCTCCTTCCTCCTTCCCCCTTCTTCATCCTCTTCTTCTACCAAATCAAATGGGAAGCTGCAGAGGACCTGGAGGAAGAGGCGGAGGACGAGGAGGGCGCCCTCGCGATGGACCTGGAGGAGGAGGGGAGGTCGCCATCGCGGCTGACCTGCAGGAAGAGGGAGAGGTCGGGGAGGAGGAGGGTGCCCTCACGGCGGACTTGGAGGATGACGGGGAAATCAGGGAGGTGGAGGCTGGGAGACGGTTATTCCTCTAGGCTCCTCGAGGCTCTCCGCCGAGTCTGCCACGGAGAGACTTTGGAACTTCGGGCGGCGTGGGGGAGGACGATGGGAGGTTGGGAGGCTCTCTGCCGAGGGGGAGGAGGGTGGGAGGTCGGGAGGCTCTTCCCCGAGGTGGAGGTTGGGAGGTGATTACCCCTTTGGATCTTCGGCCGACACGAGGGAGGAGGGTGGGAGGTCAGACGGTGCGAGAGGAGGGGGGGGTGGAGGTCGGACGACGCAAGGGGAGGGGGTCTGAGATCACGAGATGCAGGGAGGGGCTGGTGTTGGGAAAGGAAGGCATCTTTCGTAAATTTGGTAAAGAAATATAACAATATGCATCTATTTTAAACGGAATCCAATTATATTTAGCAGCTAAATGGAAAGAAGTTAACCACAATGTCTGTGGAATAAGGGTTAGCAAGTTTACAGGGTGGAGGGAGAATTACGTTATTTCAAAGCGACTAGGTAATTCAAAAAATTTATAGGATTTGTACGGTAAAAACCCCAAGAAACAATTACTTGGGAGTTTTTTCATAGAAAAGTAACTTCCCAAATCGTCTCCATCTCTAGTGTGCCCACACCAAACCCCGGCTCATTGCACCGTGACCCCATTTCTTCCCACTCCCTGCAACCCGAAACCCCAGCCAACCCAACCACCACCATAGCCGTCCTCCTCCTCCCCCTTCCCCTCCCCCGCCCCCTCTTCCCCGTTGCAGAGCTCTCCTCCACCCTCCTGTCTGCGCTTCCACACCCAAATAGCAGCCGACTCGACCGCTGCTCGTGATCCAAAACACGGTTACTCGTTTCCCATACAGGTACTGCTCCTCATCCGTTGGCAACACTTCCTCGACACGCCATTTCCGTTGACGGCTGTGAATTATGCTCTTTTTTTATCGTCATTCTCCAGGAAATGTATTTATACATACTAGTTCGTTTATGTCAACTTATCTGCAGTTAGATTTATATGAACAAACCTACACCAGTGAGTTTCTGCATGCTACATCTCATCACCCATGAAAGTTAAGTTAATGCATGAGCCTACACCATACTGCACCGATCAAGCTGTTTTTTTTGTGTAAACATGCATCTGCGATATGAAATTCGAACTCTATGTACAGTTGTGAATATAAGCTTATATTGGCATCCTGTAGTTAAGAACACAATATTGTAATGGGGGTAATTTTCACATGGCAATTACAATGCTTATTCATATAACTCAAATTATAATACTTTACTGAAGTTCCCGATGGAATGATTCCAATTCAAGCTCATTCCATATGCATACATTTTATTGCAAAATGCAATAACATACGCTAATAATTTAGCATATATTTAAAAATTTTGCAGTTGTGAATGGAATATTAAATATTATGAAACAATGATCGGCAGCCAGCCACTTATTTTTTTTACAACGATAACAAAATAACTCACATTTTTTGATGCAATAAAATGATGATGATGGTAAATTGATAATAAGAATTCATACACAATTTCTATTTTCCATCCTCAATCGCCACAAGAGTATACTGGTCAGAAAAAAATCCCTAGCACTATGAACTATGCTCCCCACATAGCCCCTTCACGTTGAGCACAAGCCATGTCGATTAAGGATGTCAATCTGGGTCTACCCATTAAGTACCCGGCCCGAATGCCCCATTTAAAGACCCGAAATCCGACCCACTTACTTTTGGACGGGTTTGGGTTTTGAATTGACTACCCATGCGGGTATAGGTATGAGTTTGGGATTGCCTTGTGGGTACCCGAACCCAAACCCACCCCAAACCCGAATAAAAAAATATAAAGATAGATGTATGTGTTGCATTTTAATCAAACTAGCCCCAAATCCATTTCTTATCTAATATGTATCGATCTACATGTATAAATTTCCAACTCAATTTTCTCCTCTCCATCCATTTATTCATACTCAACTAACTTTTTGTATCTCTAATAAATAAAAACCATCAACACAAAAGAATTAAACACCTCTATATATTGCACATTTTTATGAATCGCCATATTACACGATCTTGCTCTATTTCGTCTGTCTATGAAAATCTTGTATACATTTATAAACAACTTAAGATTTACCATGTCGAAGATATGGGTACCCATTGGGTACACGGGAATCCGACGGGTATATGTGTACCCGTTAGAAATTACCTGTTTAATAAATGGGCGGGTATGGTTAGTGATATTGTAAATGGGTATGGGTTTGGGAATAGTAATACCCGCCCCAAACCCGTCCCGCTGACATCCCTAATGGTGATCACACACTACTTTACTAAATTTTGTATACCCTAGTTAGGTCCTCATGCTATCACACCATGAGCAGTGTTTTTGACATTTAAATCAGCTAGAAGGCAAGCGTGAAGTCTCAAACCAGATGTTGCAGCTGGCCTCTGAAGGCGTCATGAGCTGCTTGCTTTCATCGTGAATCATCACCCCTGTTATTCTTGAGTATCCCTCCTGCTTGTGACAACATTTCCAAAGGGATAGAAATATAATGAAACTTGCACTCTGGTTCGAAAGGAAAGACACACAAATTGCTAACCATACCCAACCAAGGTTTAAAAAAACGTGAGGTAGTCTGGGGTTTTTTTTGAAATTGAAGCGAGGCGTAAGCCTCAAGGCGATCGAAGCGTAAGCCTCAATTTTTTGGAAAAAAATAAAATTAAAGCAAAATATATTGGAGAAAGTATATAATAATATTAAGCTCCAAAAATACATTGAAGAATGATTTAAAACTAGTAAAAGATACACTACATAAGCTATGAAGGCATTGGAGTTCAAAAACTTAATACTAAACCACTAATATACGGAATATCAAGTTCCAACTCCAACTTCAATGATTCTATACGAGTATTGAACTAAAGTCTATATTTAATACTAAAGTACAATATAACCCATATTTTTTAGTGTTCGAAGTAAAAAAATATTAATATGCTTTGAATTCCAACCATTGTCTTGCTGGACGTAGTTGGAGAACCATCATATGCATCCCCTCCTGCCATATCATACCTCAACAAGACGGAGGTCTCGCTGCCCGGTCAACGAGCCAGGGGGGTTTCTAGGAGGGAGCATATGCGCTCCCCCCTGCGAGGGTGTGGGGGCAACGCCCCTGACGATTTTTTTACTAAGGATATTATTTTTATTCAGCTATTCACAATAAAATGTAATAATTATTTTACTTCACATATTTATTTTTCAACTTTGCTTTTTTATATATGTGATTACTATTCTAAGATTCACAATTTATGCAACCAAATAACAACATCAAGTTGTAAACTTGCAACTAATATAAAACATTTATTACAATTCAAACAAAAATCTGCGTGCAATAGAACTAGTATGTGTAGTTGTATGATAAATTGAATATGATGTATACAAGATCATGGTACTTCGCTTATTTCACGCGATCTCTTCTCTTTGCATGGAGCTATATATAAAAATATACAGTATTGAACATGGAAACAAAAACACAAACATAAAAAATATAATGCTTACGGAAAAATAGGGTCATGTGCAAAGCACATAACCAAAAAGGTAAAAAAACCCTCGTGCTCGAGGCTTACGCCTCTGCCTCGCCTCGAGTGCCTCAGATGAAGCTGAGGCGTACACCCCACCAACCAGATCTGAGGCGTGCACCTAGGGACGCTTTTGACACGCCTCACCTCGAGGCGTATGCCTTTGCACCTCAAGTGATGCAGCGTGACCCCAAATTATAGGGTCGAATTTATCTAATTAATTAGTAGTCAATTTTATTTACGTTTTTAAGTTGTCGTAATTGTCTAATTAAGTAATTGAGATCGCATGTGATCTCAACGTTTATTTCGTAGATTTTAATTTCAAAATTGGTCGGTTAATTAGTTAGAGTCCAATTAGAATAATTAGTGGTCAAATTAAATTAGTTTACTATTTTTGTAATGTCATCCCTCCTATATAAAGGGATGAGGGTCCAGTATGTTATGGAGTCAGGTATTAAAAAAAATTGAGTTATCTCATTACCTCTCTCTCTTCTCTCTCTTCCTCCACGCGATCTCTGCGGTTCTCCTCCTTTCAACCTCTCGTATTCAGACGAGTTCTTCTTCTCAACCTCTCCTTTTCTCCACCGATATTCCACCGCCAAATTATTTTAACTTTATCGTCGACGCCGGAAGCTGTTTGCATCAATTGGTATCAGAGCATGGCCTACAGATCGTCCTCACGATCTAACGATCCGTCCCGGCGCTCGCATCGGCATCATTGTTCATCCGAACAAACACGACGAGCCATCTCCACCATCGACACCTCCTTCAAAGAGGCGGAGCACATGGTACGTGATTTGCAGAACAACTTCCGATCCATGTCATTAATGTTTCGGGACCTAATGGCCAACTTTGAGGCCTACCGCGACACCCAATCGAGGCCACCACCCGTCGAAGCCGCTGCCGCAAGTTTGGACAAGGAAATCATCGCTGAGGAAGACAAAACGGGTGCTGCCCAGATCGTTTTAGAAGGAAAAAACGAAAAAAACGTGGCTGTCCAGGTAAACTCAGACCCGCAAACTCTCCCGGAATCGACCAACACCTCATCAACCACCCCGACACCAACCCCCGCTGCCACCCCTGGCCCCCCAGCGGCCGTCATCCCCACCCTAACGGCCCTTCCGTCGTCCCCATACCCTCCCACGTCGCAACTCCCGGCCACAGCCCCGCCATCTTCCCCGCAACCCTCCCTCGCTCTCGCCCCATTCCAGAACTTCCTCTCCCACGCACAAAATCCCGCACCACCGCCTCCTCGCCCAACCCCAGCCGTGCGACCCCCGGCCACACGCCACGCCTCCCGCGCCTACAGCCCCTCCGCGCGCCTCCCATCGACATCGCCTCCCCCTCACCTCTTCTCCCCGCCGCCCCTCTCCCTCCTCCCGTGTCCCACTCCCGCCACCCAACCCCGAACCCCTGGCCGCCGCCTCCATCGCCCTGCCCCCCTGCGCCCCTCTTCTTCCTCGCTGCGCTTCCTTGCCGCACCGCAACCCCTTCCCTTCATCCTACTTCCGCCACACGCCCCTTCCCGCGCGCCCCTGCCATCCAGGAGCCCCATCCCGACTGCCCCTGCCGCCGATGCCCTCCTGCTCGCGCACCACGATCGCGCGCCTCTGCGCCCCCAGCCTAGCCACGAGCTGCCGCCAGCCCTCTCCACGACGCCGCTCACGCGGTGCCAGCGCCGGCTCGGTCCCGCCGCCAGATACTGGAGGTTCCACGCCGCCGCCCTTGCGCCTAAAAAGAAGGCCCGAACACTTAGGGCGAGAGGGAAGGGAACGACATCCCTGGAATTGAGGGATTGGAAGGCTAATTGGAAAAATTGCGAAAAAAAATCCCATGAAGCTCCTATTTACAGAAAAGTCCAAAGTGATAAGAAGGTAAGGAACAATGAAGGGGTACGAAAATTGCGCTCATACCCCCGGCTGCGGAAATATTTAAAGAAGAGGATTGTAATTGGGAAATCAGGGGATCTTCCTTATCCAAATAGGACTAGGACCTTGGGTTTTCTCTATAAAAGGACCCCATGGCTTCATTCCTTAGCCACATCTCCTCTTCTCCTCTCCTTGTGCCATTGCTTCACTATGGATTCTCCAAGGGCCATATTCTCCATGCCGCATCAATTTTTTGAGCATCACGGGGAGGAGACAACGATCAAAACGACGCCGCCGTTCGCACCGCACATGTCCTTCAACCACGACAGCCGCGCCTTTCCCGCCCGCATATGGATTCCGCCGTTCGCTCCACATCAGTTCTTCCAGAAGACGACGGAATGCGCCGAATCTTCCTCCCAGCCTGCAGATCCAACAATTCGTCGGGAGACGAATTTTTAAAGCGGAGGAGAGTTGATGTAGCGTGACCCCAAATTATAGGGTCGAATTTATCTAATTAATTAGTAGTCAATTTTATTTACGTTTTTAAGTTGTCGTAATTGTCTAATTAAGTAATTGAGATCGCATGTGATCTCAATGTTTATTTCGTAGATTTTAATTTCAAAATTGGTCGGTTAATTAGTTAGAGTCCAATTAGGATAATTAGTGGTCAAATTAAATTAGTTTACTATTTTTGTAATGTCATCCCTCCTATATAAAGGGATGAGGGTCCAGTATGTTATGGAGTCAAGTATTAAAAAAAATTGAGTTATCTCATTACCTCTCTCTCTTCTCTCTCTTCCTCCACGCGATCTCCGCGGTTCTCCTCCTTTCAACCTCTCGTATTCAGACGAGTTCTTCTTCTCAACCTCTCCTTTTCTCCACCGATATTCCACCGCCAAATTATTTTAATTTTATCGTCGACGCCGGAAGCCGTTTGCATCATCAAGGCATCGCTTTTTAAAACCATGTAACCAACCTCCCCTCACACCTCTGCTATAGCCTGTGCCATGCCACCATCACCACCGGCCTGTCAGCATCTACCCAGATGGTATGATGCAGCCTAATTACAAAAACAACTAAGATGCTTATGCAGTTTTATCTTTTATATTATTCTTTGGGCGTGAGAATACAACACTTCCGTTGTGGTATTGGTGACAGCATCCCTTTCCAAAGGATGCTTTTAGATTTTATTTTATTTTTTTCATTTTCATATGTAATGTTGAAAGGGCAATTATATTCCCCGTGAATAGGGTGTTTGTGTTTTCTTGAATATAGCAGATAATATATTTTTATCTTCCAAGGAACACAATGGGAAACCTACGAGTACTAACCATCATATGCTTGTACTTGCAAAATACCAGGGGGAAATCTTAGAGCAGACTATTGACAAGAACATATCATTCAGATCCAACCGTCAAAGAAACAAATTTGATCTGTCTGAGAAGAGCAGCCAGAGGGTCATCTCATTCCCTAGATTATTCAGAATGACTTAGGTCAAGACCCGTCATCTTGCTTGAGAGTTCCACAAAAAGCGAATTAGTTGTTTGCTTCCTCAGAGATCCTTCTTTTGACATATTAGTGTCAGGACGCAATTTCTTAATTATGTCAAAGATTCTTGCAATATCTGCATCAGTATTTGTTGGAAAAGAGGCAGTCTTTCTTTCTAGCGTAGCTAAGTGAAGAAACAATCAGATTTTTGTAGGTAGTTCACTATGATTTGTGAAGGTGGCAGTTTCGATTCTTAAGGTTGCAGCAAATAAAAAAGTTCAGTGTCTCAAGGTTTTCCGTCAACCAAAAGAATTTTGTTATCTGGCAAATGGCAACAAAGTGGTTTGCATTTTCTCCATCCCTCTCACATGTAGGCGGCATCGGTTTGCTCGGGAGTAGCACTGTGTTTTTTTTAAATGATGAAAGTTTTTTTTTGTAGAGTAAGTGGGAAAAATGTAAACCTTAGGGAGAGCCATTTGCTCAAAATAATTCTTGCCCATTGAGATAAAATCCTTTCATTTGTCAGGAGTATGCAGAAATTCTTTAGATTTAATGATATTATGTCCACTATCTGTGGAAGAGAATACTTGTTGTGTTTATTTATAGAGCCCAAGGGTTCTCTTACATAGAACAGAGAAATCCTAATGGATAAATTACATATTACGGACAAAAGAAATAAATAATTGTAAAATAGTGACATAACATAATCTCTTCAGCACTTCCCCTCAAGCTGGAGCATAGATGTCGATCAGACTCAGCTTGGAGCAACATCTCTGAAAGGGTCCTCTGGCTAGAGCCTTGGTGAGCACGTCTGCCGTCTGCTCACGAGAACTGAAATGAGATGTAGAAATGAGACCCTTATGGATCATATCTCGTGTGTAGTGGCATTCTACCTTGATATGCTTGGTTCGCTCATGGAAGGTTGGATTGTTGGCAATGAACAATGCGGATTGGTTGTCGCATTGGAGGTGCATAAGAAGAGACACCTCAATGGCTAGGCCAGTCAAAACTGATCTAACCTACATCATCTCTGTGCTGCATCTAAACAGACATGAAACACGATGGTTGATTTTAGACTCATATCACAACTATATACATAAGAAACATGGTCTGATTTCGATAAAAATAGGGTAAATCAAACCCTAAATCATTGAAATCAGACTAAAAATATCACGATTTTATGACTTCACGAGGATCTGCAGCAACATGATGATGCGCAAGGAGCCATTAGGCTCACAGGTGGCGCAACCGAGGGCTACCGACAACACATGGTCTGCTGCAATACCACACGATGCTGCTGGGCGATACTGAGCTGTTGTTGGCGGCGCTCGGGGTCGCTCGGTGGCGGTGCTAGAGCCGCTGGATGGCACCAGGGCTGCTGTACTGCAACTCTGGGTGTCGCTTGCGGCGACGTATGGGCCCTCTGGAGCATAGGACAACGTGCTATGCCGCTAGGGGCGGTACACGACCTTGCTGGAGGTGTTGGGCGGCGCACGAAGTGAGCAGTAGGTGTTGGCAGCGTGCGAAGATGAGCTGGAGGTAGGGTTAGAGTTTTTTTCAGGACTTCGATCTAAGACCACTGCTCTGATGCCATGTGGAAGAGAATACTTGTTGTGTTTATTTGTAGAGCATAAGGGTTCTCTTATATAGAAGAAAGAAACCCTAGGTAAATTACATATTATAGACAAAAGAAATAAACAACTGTAAAACAATGACAACATAAAACTCTTCAATACTATCAACCTCAAGGTAAAGGTAATGGTTGATATTAAGTTGGATTCATTGATATGTGTAGAAACGAAAGAATGAATTGCGTTATTGAGAGGGCCCTATGGTTATCTTATATAGGAGAGGAGCCTGTTGGGCAAATTACAAGAAGAAGACAAAAGAAATAGACAATATGAAAATAATAAGAAAGATAACTAATATCTCAACATTCCCCGTAAAGCTGGAGCGTAGATATTAATCATGCTAAGCTTGGAACAACATCTCTGATAAGTCCCTCTGGCTAGGACCTTAGTAAGAACATCTGCTGTTTTGGTCTCAAGAGCTGACATGCGTAGTGGCGATAAGATCCTTCTATATCATGTCACGAGTGTAATGACAGTCCACCTCTATATGCTTGATCCTCTCATCTAAGGCTGGGTTGTTTGCAATGAAAAGAGCAGCCTGGTTGTCACATTGGAGGTGCATATGAAGATGCACCTATATAGTCAGGTCAATAAGAACAGATCTGACCCACATCATCTATGTGCTAGTCTGCGCCATGAACTTGTATTCTGATTCAGTACTTGATCCAGCAACCACGGTCTGCTTCCTGTTCTTCCATGAAAGCAGGGAATTCCCTATGTACACAACGAAGCCTGAAGTAGGCTTCCTATCATTTGGACATCCAACATAATCTGCATCTACACATGCTGTAATTGAAAGAGATGTATCTCTGCTGAAAAGAAGTCGCATACCTGGTGATGTCTTTAGATACCTCATAATCATATGGACTGCATCCATATGCGCTTGTCTGGGCTGCTCCATAAACTGACTCACTTTGCTCACTACAGAGGATATGTCGAACCTAGTAATAGTCACATATAGGAGCTTGCCAACAAGCTCCATGTACCTCCTCTTATCAACCTCCTCAGTGTCATCATCATAGAGCTTCATGCTCGGGTCTGTAGAAGTTTTAGTTTATATTCTCTGTGTTATTTTGTACCGTTTCGTATTTCTCTTTTTCTTTCGGACTCTTAATGTAATTTACCCATATGCTACTCTCCTATATAAGAGATCCTAGGGTGTACGGAATAAACACAACTCTTATTTTTCCCAACATGATATCAGAGCAACGGTCCTAGATCGGGGCTCTCGTACCAAACCCTAAACCTAACCCTCCACCTTCAAGCCTCCGCGCGTCGCCGCCCTTCGCACGTCGCCGGTTCCCTCACGTGCAACCGCTCCTCGCGCGCCACCGCCACAACGCGTAGCCCCTCGCGTGCTGTCCCTGCTGCCCACACGCACAACCCGTACGCCGCCAGGCCGTGCGTCGCCAGGCTGTGCTCCTTCAGGCAGTGCTCCCGCCGCTCCGCCGTACGTGCTGCCATCTTGCTGTTCACGGCCCCTAGGGCATCACCCTAGGGTTCGGTTGTCATCTCAAAGAGGGGCTCTCTACTAGCTTCAAGGTTGATGGGTTTGGTTGCATATCGGTCTACATGTGCAACTAAACCTAATCATGTCAGTGTAGACCAAGACTTATCTAATCTAATATCCTTGTTTTCTCCAGTCACCATGTCAGAAAGTAAGATCGAGATCCCCACTTCAGGCGCCTTCAAGGGTCCTACGCCTATTGTGAAGATGGATGGATCCAACTATGAGTTATGGGCCATGCAATTTATGAACCTGATGAAGTCGATGGGTAAGAAACATATTCTTACCGAGGATGAGACAGTGGAGAAAACATGGTTGTATGCCTCATGGGAGGCTGATGACGCATATGTTCAGGTTTGGTTGTCTGGTACTCTAATTCCAGACATTGCTAATGATATCTTACATCAACCCACTACCAAAGCCATGTGGGACATTCTTGGTGCCACGTACTCACAAGCCAAGAATGAGACAAAAATTCTACAGCTACAACATGATATCTTCACGATAAAGCAGAACGATTGGCCCCTGCATGCACACTACACTACGCTGAGGGGAATGTTTGAGAAGCTTCACAGTTTCATGCCTCTTACGGCTACTCCAGAACAATTGAAGACATATCGGAATGCGACGATGGTGGGAGTCTTTCTAGCCTCTCTTGACTCACAATATGAGGCAGCTTCTTCTCAGATTCTGGCAGATGCTACCATTCCTCCCATGGAGGAGGCTTTTCGGCAATTGAGCCGTATCAGCATCTCAAGCCCTTCTACTACTGGGCAAAATTCTTCTGCTATAGCAGCCTCTAGAGGAAGAGGCAATTCATCTCATCTTCGTGGACGAGGATCACGTGGTAGGGTCGGCCGTGGTCGTGGAGTACAGTGCACTTATTGTCGCCGGATTGGCCATACAGAAGATACATGCTACTCTAAGCATGGGTTCCCAGCTTCTGCTCGTGCAACAGAACAGATACAACACCATGGTTCTACCCCAGTGTTAGATCCAAGATATGATGACTAGTATCTCGTCTGCGTGATATCATGCCACCAGCCAGTACTCCACCAGTTTCAGAGAGCAGCCTTGACATTGCTGCTAATGCAAAAGCCAGTTCCTCAGGTAGTACTCATACTTCTGCATTTTACCAGGATTCACGTACCTCAGAATCGATCGTAGATTCAGGTGCTACACATCATTTGTGTGGAGATAGACACCACCTCACATCCTACAGGCAAGTTCCCCCAGGGAGGACAGTCGTCATAGCAGATGGGACCCACTCTCCATCACAGGACAGGGACAGATGGCCTTAACACCTTCCATGAAATTGCAGAATGTGCTCCATGCCTCTAATTTCTCAATGAACTTACGGCCAATTAGTCAAATTATTAAGGATCTTCATTGTCGAGCGATATTGACCCATCATCTCTTGTTTTCAGGACATTCTCACGGGCAACGTGATTGGACATGGCTGTCAGCAGGGCGGGCTGTATCGACTGGTCCATACTTCTTACGCTGGAGCATCATCATTCCATTCTACTGGACATGTTTCCCCTTACTTATGGCATCTGTGCTTTGGTCATCTCCCGTTTCAGAAACTGCGACAAGTCCTCCCTCAGATTTCACTCCGGTCGTCGTTCGAGTGTGAAGCGTGTCAGTTAGGAAAGCATCATCAATCTGTCTTCCCGAGTCGTCAGAGTCGGAGCAGTAGCTCTCCTTTTGAGTTTTTTCATATTGACATTTGGGGTCCAAGTCGTGTTCCAGATCATCAGGGACACATGTTTTATTTAGTTGCTGTGGATGATTTTAGTCGTTTGTCTTGGGTGTTTTTGTTAAAGAATAAATCTGAAGCGGGCATCACTATTATGAATTTCATTAAAGAAGTGTAGAATGTGTTTTCTGTTTCCATCAAGATTGCGAGAACTGATAATGCCCTGGAATTCTGTACTCGCACTTTATCTCATTTTCTATCATCACATGGCATTCTTCATCAGACGTCCTGTGCTTACACGTTTCAACAAAATGGTGTCGCGGAAAGAAAACACCGCCACCTCCTTGATGTCACTCGTATGCTTCTTATCCAGAGTTGTGCTCCACCCTCATTCTGGGGTGATGAGGTTCTTACTGCATGCTATCTTATTAATCGCATGCCCTCATCTGTGTTGGGGGAGAAGATACCTTTCTCCCTCGTCTTTCCTGACAAAGAGCTGTTTTCTCTAGCTCCACGTGTCTTTGGGTATGTGACATTTGTTCATCAATTATGTCTAGGGATTTACAAGCTCTCTCCTAGGGCTGTCAAATGTGTTTTTGTCGGGTATTCCAGGACCCAAAAGGAGTATCGTTGCTATGATCCATTACGTCGCAGATATTATGCCAGTGCAGATGTCACGTTCTTTGAGTCAGTCATGTTTTTCTCTCCTACAGGTAACAGGTTGGTGCCATCAGATAAAAATGATGACATTTTTATTCCTCCACCCTTGTATGCACCACAACAAGGTCCTACCTCTCCACCACCATCATCCCCATCACCACCACCACCATCACCGCCACCACCACCACCATCACCACCACCATCCTCACCACTGCCACCACCATTACCACCTTCCATACCTTTGATTCCTCCTCTACCACGCCACTACAGTCGACGACAAGCTCCTGCTTATGATCATGGTCAATCATCACACATGCCCCAGGTTTGTTCTAACAACATTACATCTAATGATGGGACTGACGGTGTTTCTGAGCAGGAACAGGCAGCAGATGACATGGATGTTAGTACTACTGATGCAGACCTTGACTTGCCGATTGCACTAAGGAAGCAGAAGAGGTCCTGTGCGTCATATCTGATTGCTTCTCATGGTACCTTTGACCGTATGGCATGAGATTTCAGGAGGTTTGTAGGTGCTTTATCCGCTATGCATATTCCCAAGAATTATCAGGAAGCTTTGGCTGATAGTAAATTGCGTCTGGCTATGGAGGAAGAAATGACCGCCCTTAAGTCGAGAGGTACATGGAGTCTGGTTCCAGCCCCTACTGGGGCTTCTATTGTGAGCTGCAAGTGGGTGTTTACCGTGAAGCATAATGCTGATGGCAGTATTGATAGGTACAAAGCTCGACTGGTTGCTTGCGGTTTTACTCAGACGTATGGGGTAGATTATCTTGACATATTTTCTCCTGTTGCTCGTCACTCTACCTTACGAATTCTGTTATCTGTTGCTGTGATTCAAGATTGGCCCCTATTTCAGTTAGATGTCAAAAATGCATTTCTATATGGTGATCTTCAGGAGGAAGTTTACATGCAACAGCCACCTGGATTTGCTGTTGAGGGGGAGTGTGTACAGGTATGCAGGCTTCATAAGGCGATTTATGGCCTAAAGCAGAGCTCCGGAGCTTGGTTCCAGAAGCTATCAGATCTGTTTGAGAAGCAAGGGTTCAAAATGTCAAATGCAGACCATTCTATCTTTGTACAGAGAACATCCAGAGGTACGACGGTGTATGTTGACGATATGCTCATCACAGGAGATCATCTGCAGGGGATAAAAACAACAAAAGAATTCTTGGGCCACGAATTCGTTATCAAGGATCTAGGAGTACTTAGATATTTCCTTGGATTGGAGTTTGCCAGAAATGAACATGGACTGTGTGATGACTCAGAGGAAATATGTCACTGACTTGCTAAGTGACACGGGATGCTTGGATGTCGACCAGCTTCAACATCCATGGATCCAAGCATGAAGATGCATGATGATGATACTGAGGAGGTTGACAAAAGGAGGTACAGAGAACTGGTGGGGAGGCTTCTTTATGTTACTATTACCAGACCAGACATTACATTTGCAGTAAATAAAGTTAGCCAGTTTATGGAGCAACCTCGCCAGGTACACATGGACGCCATACATATGATACTAAGGTATCTTAAGTCATCTCCAGGTGCAGGATTGATGTTTAGAAAGAAGGGTACTATTACTATCTCATCATGTGCTGATGCGGACCATGCAGGATGTCCAAAGGATAGAAAATCTACATTTGTTTTTGCTATATTCGTTGGGGAGTCACTTGTCTCATGAAAGAGCAAAAAGCAAACAGTAGTTACGAGATCTAGTGCTGATCAGAGTATAGAGCCATGACCCAAGCATGTGCAGAAGTGATGTGGGTTCACGTAGTCCTGACAGATTTACATATAGATGTTCCTCTTCCCATGTCACTAAAATGTGACAATCAGGCTGCCTTATTTATTGCAAACAATCCCGCATTTCACGAGAGGACGAAGCACATTGAGGTGGATTGCCACTATATTCATGATATGATCCAGAAAGGTTTCATCTCTACAACTTATGTCAGCTCAGGAGATCAAACGACAAACATTCTTACTAAAGCTCTACTTCGGGGTTCCTTCCAGAAGTGCTTATCCAAGATGAGCATGATAGATATCTATGCTCCATCTTGAGGGGGAGTGTAGCAGTTTTAGTTTATATTCTCTGTGTTATTTTGTACCGTTTCATATTTCCTCTTTTTCTTTCGGACTCTTAATGTAATTTACTCATAGGCTACTCTCCTATATAAGAGAGTCTAGGGCATACGGAATAAACACGACTCTTATTTTTCCCAACAGGGTCCATAGAAGTAGTAGTGGGTCTACAATCTGCCATGCTAGTTTCTGAAAGAAGACATGTAACATACTTCCTCTGGGTCATCACAAGACCTCGTTGGCTCTTGGCAAACTCCAGTCCAAGGAAGGAACGTAAATTACCAAGGTCCTTGGTCACAAACTACTGATCTAGGAA
Organism: Ottelia alismoides; assembly: GCA_037367405.1. Lineage (NCBI taxonomy): Eukaryota > Viridiplantae > Streptophyta > Magnoliopsida > Alismatales > Hydrocharitaceae > Ottelia > Ottelia alismoides. The sequence goes on from JAZKJV010006492.1 coordinate 66,669, forward strand.
GTCCTTGGCAACTTGAATGCTCTGGTCGTCCTCCCCTATAACAATAATATCATCAACGAAAACAAGAATGACAACAATACCTCGCTGGGTCCTGTGCACAAACAAAGAGTGACCGACAGTCGATCGCATAAACCCCTATTGCTCTATCAAGTTCGAGAGCTTATGGAACCATGCACTTGGACTCTGCTTAAGGTCATAGATAGCCTTATGTAGCCTGCAAACCTTCTGACGCTCCCCCTCAGCAACAAACCCAGGTGGATGTGCTGCATGTAGACCTCCTCCTGTAGATCACCATAGAGGAAGGCATTCTTTACATCAAGTTGGTAAAGGGCCAATCTCATGTCACATCAATAGAAAGAAGAATACACAGAGTAAAATGTCTGGCAACTGGAGAAAAAGTATCTTGATAGTCCACCCCATATGCTTGGGTGAACCCACGTGCCACAAATCTCGCCTTATAGCGATCCACACTGCCATCTGCACGATGTTTCACAATGAACACCCACTTGCACCCCACAGCGGATGCGTCATCTAGAGCTGAAACAAGACTCCAAGTACCACACAACTGTAGCTCGACCATCTCTTCCTCCATAGCTAATCGCCACTGACTATCCTGAAGAGCCTCCTGATATGTCTGTGGTATCTCCACGGCTGATAGTGCCAAGGCAAACCTCCTGAAATCCTCTGATAGTCTGCTCAAGGAAACCTGGGCTGCAAGAGGACAAGCAGCACACACACGTCTCTGCTTTCGCAGAGCAATCGGTTCATCTGCCAAGTCTTGACCCTATAAGTTCCCCTCTTGAGAGGGCTCCTGCTCATCCTGTATGGAATCCTGTTGTGGAATCCTGCTGTGCAGACAACTCGGTAGTTCCATCGGTAGAAACAATGTGCTCATTACATACCTTTTTTAATCTTAGAAACGGGTGAACCCCCCATTTCGGGGGTCACCGCCGAAGTATTTCATTAAACAGGAAAATAAGAGTACATTACCGTGAGCTCCAGAAAGCGTAGAGTGCGTTACTGTGCGAAATTACATTTTCATAATAAAACCTCTGATTGTTGAAAATCAAATCATTCTTAGCCATCTAGATTGCCCATAGAACCACAAACACCTTCGAGTAGTCGTGCGTTGAGTTGCCTCCAAACCTCCATATGGATCTCCATAATTCTGCCGCCCCCCTCGCTCCCCACACATTGAACGCCGACCCCCGCCCATACTCTATCCAAATCCAGGCACTTAAAAAACAAATGTTCCGAATCCTCTTCCATCCCTTCACACCTGTCATACGTTAAGATCTCGACGCCAAGTATCCCCCCCCTTCGTGCCTTGTCCCATAGCCGCCCCTTTCTGAAGCACCACAAGAAAATCTTGACTCTGTTCGGTATCTTTGAAGCCCAAATGATTTTGACATCCGTGCAAAGGTCCGCATCTCGCTCCTCCGACTCTCTCCTCAGCTCCTCGTACGCCTTTTGATGGAGAAGCGTGTATCTCTCCAGGCAAAGTGGTCTACGTCCGACGAGAAGTCCCTCTGTTCCGGCAACTTGGCCAGTATCTTGAGATAATCTTCTATTCGTTGGTCCGACAACTCAGTCACGAATTGCGGTCCCCAAGTCCCATCCGCGACCATCTGGAACAACGTACCATCCTTCGCCGTAGCCAAAGCGGAAAGGCACGGGAATCTTCCCCTCTAGCGCACCATCGGCCGTGCAATTGTCCCGCCAAAACCTGAAACAATGGCCATCTCCCACTATGGGCTGGAGCTTGTACAACAACAGCGGCAACACCAGCTGAACCCCAGCCTACCTCCCAGCCTGAAGTTCACCCCCCACGCCATATATAGCCCTTACCAGCCTAACCACCAACGAGTTTGAAGGACCCCAAATCCGAGTCACCCATATCGCAATGAACGCTTCGTTCATACACTCCACATCACGTACACCAAGGCCACCATCAACGCACCTTTTAGTAACGTCTTCCTACTTGACCAGGTGTATCCCCACCCCCCTTTGCTTCCCATCAGATCAGAAGAATCTCCTCATCAAAGTCTCTAACCTCCTTCGGACTCCAACCCGGCATCAGCCTTGTGGAGCAGAAGAAGATCGGTATGGCTGAGAGCACATGCTTTAACAACACCAACTTTCCTCCCCTGGATAGAACGACCGCCTTCCACCTCGCCAGTCTCTGTTCCACCTTTTGTATCGGCCCGTCCCAATCCGCCTTCCTCAGCTTCCCATCCACTAACGGCAAACCCAAATACGTGATAGGTAGATCCCCTAACGGACACTCAGTCAGCTCCGCAAGACCAATACGATCTGCCTCATTCATCCCAAAAGTGATAACCGTCGACTTGTGCTTGTTGATCTCGAGTCCAGAGAGCAAGCTAAAGATCTCAACCAGGTACACCGCATTTGCATTTTGGACCTCCGTACCCCGCAACAGCAGGATCGTGTCGTCAACGTACTGCAAAAGGGGGACCGAGATGTCCCCCCTCCTGTACCCCTCGCTCCATCCAATCTCAATAGCCTGTCTGAAAAGCACGCCCAGTGCATCAACAACAAGTACGAACAACATAGGTGCCAATGGGCAACTCTGCCTCACTCCTCTCTGAGGTTGGAAACCCCCCTCCCCCCCGGTTTGCCATTCACCACGATGGAGTAGGAAGATGTGGTAACACATCTTTTCATCCAGCTCACCCAAGCCTCAGGGAAGCCTCTCCTTCTCAGAGATATCCACAGGAACCTCCAATCTACACAGTCATAGGCTTTAGTATAAGCTATCTTCCATAATGCCCCTCTCTCCTTCATCCGCTTCCAGTCCAGGCAAATCTCCGAGGCCATGACCAAACCGTCCACCATATGTTTCCCCGGGACGAAAGCTGACTGACCCTGCAATACCACCGAGCCCAGAACCCCCCTCAGTCTGTTCGCCAACAACTTGGCGACAATTAGATATATCGTAATGGAGAGCGTGATTGGCCTAAAATCGTCGACCCTCACCGGAGTTTCTCTCTTGGGCAGAAGAAAAAGCAACGCCCTGTTGATCTTCTCGAAGCCGTTGTTTCCTTCTCTAAATTCATTCAGCACCCCCATAATTTCCCCCTTCAAAAGATCCCAGAACTCGCGATAAAACAACACCGGGAATCCGTCCGGTCTAGGGGCACCATCCGAGTTCAGGTTCCAGATCGCTCGTTTCGTCTCCTCCTCCAAGAATGGAGTTAGCAAGCTCTCCGCTTGTTCCGACGACAAGGATGACACTCCAGTTCCCAACCAACCCCAACCCCCACCTCTTCCTTTCAATCCTTCAGTAGCAGCTCCTATAGAAGGTCTTGCCTCTTCTTGAACTCCTCCTAGTCCAACCCTCTGAAATCATCCACCCCGTCAAACCTGGTGACCTCCTCCTGTACCTTTGCCCTTTTTGCCTTCCGCCTTGCCTTCAGATCTCTTTCGAAAACCGTAAGGAAAGTCTTTAAAGGCTACAACTTAGACACGAATCTCGCTACCACCGTACCTTCTGGCATGTACCTTCTCCATTCCGCCTCAACCACCTGCTTGAAACCCTCTTCCAAAAGCCAGCTTCGTTTGAAGCAGAAGAAGAACCTAGACCGCCCCTCCTCGCCCGATGACCACAGAATCGGCATGTGGTCCGAATGTAACCTCGGAAAGTGCCCACGCCCTCTAAAGCGGAAACTTCTCCCCCCTCCATAGACAGGAGGAATCTGTTCCAGTATAGAATGCGATCTCACATTGCGCCACGTATAAGAGCAGCCAACCGCGTCGATAATAAACATGCCCATGGAGTGCAGAATCCGTCGGAGCTCCTTGGAGCTCGGGTCCCTCCCACCTGCCCCCACGGCCGATCATCTGGGAGTAGCGTAACATTGAGGTCACCTCCCATAATCCAAACCCCTGCCATGTTGTCATCCTCCAGCGATGCTAGCTCCGATGCCAGGGTGCCCCTCTCCGTGCCAATCGGACCATAGACATTCGTAACCATCAAGTTGAGGCCGTCCGACCGCCGTCTCAGCAACATCGACAGATAGAACATCGATTTCTTCTCCCCCAGCAGGTCAAAGATGTCTTTGTTCCAGCCGGAAATGAGGCCGCCCGCCGCCCCCTGAGCCTCCAACTCAGTCATTGCAAATCTACCACCTCCATTAAGTTTCCTGCCAACCACCATTACCCTGATCGAGAGCTTCGTCTCCTGTAGTAGGAAAATGTCTGCGCCAGACTCCGTGATAAGGATTTTTCACTCTTAGTCGCTTCTCCGCCCGACCCAACCCCTTACGTTCCATGAAAAGTATCTTCATTGACATAGAGCACAGTCCGACTTCTGAGGAGGGATCAGGCCGAGGCGCACAACCACTGATCAATCCAACGACTGGAAACAGTTTGAGACGACCATCAAATTAATCGATTGCCCCTGAGATCTCCCCCTTCGCTCCCTCCGAGTCGAGCAAAGATGAACTTCCTTCTCGCTCCACCGACTCGAGCATCGATGCTCTCAGTTGCTTCCTCCGCTCCTTTCCGGTAGACTTTCTCGCATAGGTCGCAACAAACCTGTGCAGTTCTTCCTCCACGTCGAGGGCCAGACTCTGCCTTCCCTTATTCCAGGAAGAAAACTCACCGCCTCCCTTTATAGCCTCCTCCCCCACGGGTGCCTCCAGCTCAGCTTCCGAAAGGTCTACTGCCCCCTGACCTCCCCATCCGCTCCCCCCTGCTTCCCCGCCCCCCCAAAGCTCCCGACCCACCTTGATCGTCAAAACTCCGACCGCCACCCCCTCCGCACAATCACGCCGCCAAGCTTCCGCCTCGCCCCCGATGTAGAGCCAAGAGTCTGTGGCACGCGCAGCAAATCGGGTCTTGTACACAGGTCTCCGGAATGGGTCGCGTTAGGGACCGTCCCCACCCGAGCCTGCAGGTCCGAAACCGCGACCCCAAACCCCTTTCCCTGTTGCGGATCAAGTGGATCCGAAACCGGTAACCCTTATGCACCCCTTCAGCTTGGATCTGTGGACCCCCTCCTCGGTAACCTTGTTAAATGTTGGTAACCGAACCGCCCCCACGCCACAGATATCTAAGATCTAACCAACTGTAACATTCTCGAAGCGGATCGCGCACGAGATACTAGGAGTCACAAACCCTCGATAGTATCGGTCCATCTCCCCCGCCCTTGCTGCCTCCCCGGAGGATTGCCGGCCACCTCCGCCGACCTGGTCACGGTAGCCGACCTCTCGCGTTGCTCGTCCAGCATCTGCTCCTTCCGAACTTGGCATGACCGCTCCGTAGAGACGACGTCGACAAGGATCTCCTTCCCGGCTGAGAAGATTTTCTTCTCCCCCAGACCCACGGAGGAGAAATTCCGAACCCTGAGAACAAGGTTCGACGGTTCCCCCGGACGGCACCCAGAAGCCTCAATCTCATCAACCTCCATGACGTTGCTCAGCAATCTTCAAATGTTTCGCGGGTCACACAGAACGATCGGGATTCCCTTCACGGCAACACGATTCAGCCGCTCCGGTGCCTGATACCGTCTGAAGCTTTCGTCTGTGCCAACAGAGTTGTGTCCAGCCCTCCTTGGACCAACGCAGTAGCTCCTTCGCCTCCATCTCCCTCAGGCCCCTAGCCAGAACCTTCCCAAAGGATAGCTGTAGAATGTCTCCTCCGAACTGTGCCAAAGAGATCAGGCCCACGTCCGATGATCCAAGGAAGATTGCTTCTTTACCTCCCCCTCCCCTACCAACACGGGCGGGCCATCCGACCGCCTCAGCTGAGGGAAAGAGCCGCGCCTGTGTGAGAACCCGTGGCAGTGGAAGCAATGAATAGGTTCGTGACACTGCCGAGCCCAATGCCTCAAGGATCCCACATCGGAAGCATCCCCTTTCGAATGGGTTGGAGAAGCCCCGGCTACGTCCCGTGAGAGCCCTTCCCTCCGTCCACCACCGAAACCACGCCCCCCACGCCCCGACGGGGGTTCCTTCTGCAGACCTTCACCCACCCCCCGGTTGGAACGAAGCTCCCTCTCATCTCCTTGTCGACATTTAAGCAAGACCTATGGGGCATGCTGGATGATGGGTAAGACCTATGAGCATGAGGAACAGAGCGAGACATGCGAGTAAACACATGTGGTAAAAACTGAGTCATAGTAGGAGGTAGAGCCACATGAGCAGATGTAGAAGCAGTAGTAGGTGTATGTGGTGGTGGTTGTGGAGGTGGTGGTAGAGCAGTAGTAGAGGGAGGTGGAGGCATGACAATAGGAGGTGGAGGCATATAGATCTCAACGTCAAAGTCTGATTGGGCTTAGTCTGTCACCTGTAGGAGAAAAATGCATGACAGACTCAAAGAAAGTAACGTCGACACTGACGAAGTATTTCCGCCTGAGCGGATCAAAGCAACAGTACACCCCTTCTAGGTATGAGAGTAGCTGACAAACCACACTTGACAGCTCTAGGAGAGAGCTTGTCACGACCTGGAGAGAAATCACAAACAAATGCAATTGAACCGAACACACGGGGTGTAAGGGAGAAAAAGTTCCTTTCGGGAAACGCAATCAAGAAAAGAATCTCCTCTCCCAACACAGACGAGGGCATGCGGTTCACTAGATAGCATGCAATGAGGACTGCATTACCCCGGTAAGTGTGAGAAGCACGACTCTGTATCAACAAGGTTTTGGTGACATTAAGTAAGTGATGGTGTTTGCGCTCGGCTATACTGTTCTGCTGGGATGTATAAGCACATGAGGTCTGGTGAACAATACTAAGAGATCTAAGAAAGTCAGAAAGTTGTAAGGTGCAGAACTCTAAGGCATTATTAGAACAGAGATATTTGACATTGACAGAAAATATTCTTTATCTCATTAATAAAAGATTTGATAATATATCTAACCTCAGACTTATTCTTTAATAAAAAGATCCAGGAAAGTTTAGAAAAATTATCGACAACGACCATATAAAAACGATGTCATTGGTGATCAGGGACACGACTCGGACCTCATATATCTAAATGAAGGAGCTCAAATAACTGAGAACTGCTATGACTCTGACGAGATGGAAATGAGAAACGATGCGGTGATGTTTCCCAAGTTGGCATGCCTCACACTGGAATGAGGATCTCGTGGAAATATAAGGAAGAACATGACACATCTTCTGCAGAGGAAAGTAGCCAAACAAAGGTGCCATAGATATGGTGAGACCGGTCCAGTAGGTATAGTAGAAACACCAACATGAGGAGGTTGGACCAATATGTAGAGCCCCCGCTGCTCACAGTCACAGCCACATCCAATCACCTTGCTGTGAGTATGTCTTGAAACACAAGAGACGAAGAGTCAAAAATGGCATGACAATGTAGATCCTTAGTAATCTGACTAATCGATTTTGGACTTTGTTCACCCAAAACTGACTATCATATTATCGAATCTCATGTGTGCTCGATATCACAGTCTGATTCGTCGGCTCAGTTCTTGATCCGAACGTGGTTGCGGTTCATGCAATTTTTGTTCGGATCCTTGCTTCGGAGGTAGCCCGAACGTAGGCTCGGTGGCCCTCATTCCTCTTGGCCTGCAGCAGATGGTGGCAAGGGGTCACTGGAGTCCTCTTCTTGGTGTCAACGCGACGGCGGTTTTCGAGCTAAAAATGGATGCGATCACCTCAAGACTGGTATTGGTGGCACCAATTGTAGGCTGATCTACAGCTTGGTGGAAGAGGGGGAACGAAGGTGAGTAGCGACGATGGAATGGGTGGCCAAAAGGGCTTTGGCCCAGGTCTGGGGGTGACGATTCAGAAGTGTGTGGTGCCTCCCTCATGCCGAGCAAAGGTACGAGCCAACTTCAAGGGCAGTGACTCGCTGCGATGGGTCCTCGATGGATCGATCATTGAAGGAGGAACATGAGGTGTCGAGAAACTTGTTTTATCTTTTCCCAGAAGCGTCGTAGGGAAAACACCATGGATTGGGAGACGAGGTTGATAGAAAATGAACTTGAGGAGGAGGTGTGTGAAGCTTATGTTGTTGGGGGTGGAGGTCTGAAGGAGGGGCATCTTGTGGCTCAAGAAGGGGTTGAAGGAGCGAGGATGCAGGTGTTCGGTGGGGATCAAGGGAAGGTGACGTTGCCAGACACGTCTGATCTGGTTAACGAAAAGAACGGTGCAGATGGGTCATTTGAGTTGGCGGTGGCATAGAGAGTGGGGGTGAAGGTAGCGAGGGTTCTCCCCTCAGTTTCTCAATGAAGCTCTTATCATGGAATGTTCGCAGCATGGGACAACTAGAGAAGCGATTGGCAGTGGGCTCCGTGATTGCAATGCAGAAGATTGACGTGGCATGCCTACATGAATATTAGATTGATTCGTCGAAATTTGTTAGATAAAACCCCACTTATGGTTCCCATCTCACTGATTTCAGAGCGGTAATGGTAGTTGGAAGCCCACGAGGGATCGTTGTAGCCTGGAATGGGGGCTTGTTTAACTTTGTGGATGAGATGATCATGGTGCCCTCGGTCTCAGTGGTCTTGGTGAGCAAGGATGATCTATCACGATTCATGGTTACCTTTATTTATGGCGTTGCAGGGTGTCCACAAATGCAGCATTGTGGGAGGAGTTGCGAGAGATTATGCACGTATTTTTGAAGTTGGCATGCTGCTAGGTGGTGACTTCAATGTCTCGCTTTATTCGGAGGATAGACCAGGTGGGAGAGGTGCACAAGATCTCGAGTCTAGCTTTTTTGCGGAGGTGGTAGAGGAGCTTGCATTGGAGGTTTTGGATGCGGCAAACTGCTGTTATACTTGGAGAAACTCGTCGTCTCGATCATGATTAGATCGCTTTCTACTCTATGTAGAAGCTTTGGAGTTGTTGTGGAGGCTTGGAGGAGGATTCGGCGCATTTCGTCGTCCTTCTGGAAGAATTGATGTGGAGCGAACGGCGGAATCCATGTGCGGGCGGGACAGGCGCGACTGTCGTGGTTGAAGAACATGTGCGGTGCGAACGGCGGCGTCGTCTTGATTGTTGGCTCCTTCCCGTGATGTTCAAAAAATTGATGTGGCATGGAGAATAGGGTCCTTGGAGAAGCCATAATGAAGCAATGGCACAAGGAGAGGAGAAGAGGAGATGTGGCTAAGGAATGAAGCCATGGGGTCCTTATATAGGAAAACCCAAGGCCCTAGTCCTATTGGGATAAGGAGGAACCCCAATTCTCTGATTTCCAGCCTCTTTTCTTAAATATTTCTGCCGCCAGGGGTGTTGGCGCAATTTTCGCACCTCTTTTTTTTTTTCTCTCTTTCAAAATGCTCTGGACCTTTCTGTAAATAGAGAACTTAGTGGATTTATTTCTGCAACTTTCCCCTTTTGTTTTCCAATCCCATTTTTCCAGGGATTCGGCTACCTCAAATCTTGATAGGGCTCCTTCCTTTCTCAACAAAAGACGGCGGGGAGGACGCCGTAGAGGAGCGGGGAAGGCGCGGTGCCGGCGAGGTTGGTTGCGCGGTTGCTGTCTGCTGAGGAGGGTGGCTGCAAGGATTCGCGCGGGGGCGTGAGGAGTGCCGGGGAGGGTGTGGCTGATGTCCGGCGGAGCCGCGTGTGCGTGGGGTCGCAGCTGGAGGGTAGGCGGCGCCAGAGGGAGGAGGCCGCGAAGTCGAGAGAAGAGGCGGCGACAGGAGAGGTCGCAGAGAGGCTCCGGGAAGAAAGGAGGAGAAGGCGGCGGGGTTGAGGGCACGGGTGAAGGAAGAACTCGGGGAGGAGGGGGAGGGTTTTCGAGAGAGGAAGAGGGTGAGAAAGCAGCGGGGAAGAGGGGGAGGAGAGTAGGCGTGTACGGGGGAGAGGGAGGTTGGGAGATAGCGGCGTGAGGGAGAGGGAGGGGAGGGGAAAGGCGCTGGGAGGGAGCCGCAGGTGGTGTGGGACTGGGGAAGGTTTCCAGCAAGGCTAGGGGGGCTGGCGGAGTGGTCGAGGAAAGCCGGGAAGATACCTGGGAAAGGTGGGGCCGTGCCGGGATGGTCGGAGGGGGCCGCGGAGTTGATTCCGATGGCGGAATTGGTTCTGGAAATTGCTGGACAGCGAGCAGTTCTTCTTCCACGGGGCGGGTTTCGTCGTCAAACTTCGTGGCAGCGGCTTCAACGGGTGGCGGCTTCGATTGGGCGTCGCGGTAGGCCTCAAGGTTGGCCATGAAGTCCCGAAACATTGATGACATGGATCGGAAGTTGTTCTGCAAATCACGTACCATGTGCTCGGTCTCCTTGTCGTAGTCGTTGGCTCGTCGTTTTCTGTCGGACGAGCGATGGTCCCTTGATGTATGTCGGCGCGAGTATCAGGACGGATCGTCAGATCGTGGGGACGATCTGAAAGCCATGCTCTGATACCAATTGATGCGGATCGGATTTTGTGCGTCGACGATAAAAATAATATTTTTTTGGTGTGGATTTTTGGTAGAAGAAAGAGAGGGGTTGAGAAGAAGAAATTGGAAGGGTTGAGAAGAAGAACTCGTCGGTAACGAGGGGGTTGGAGGAGGAGAACCGCGGAGATCACGTGGAGGGAGAAGGGAGGGAGGGGAAAGAGATAAAATCTCAACCTTAATTCATACTTTGACGGAATAAAAATACTGGACTACCATCTCTTTATATAGGAGAGATGGTTTACAAAAATAGTAACAAATTAAAATTAACAACCAACTTTATCCTAATTGACCTCTAATTACCCTAATTAGACTCTAACTTATTCAATTGACCAAAATTACAATTAAAATCTACGAAATAAACGTTGAGATCACATGCGATCTCAATTATTTAATTAGACCATTACGACTGCTAAAAACGTAAATAAAATTGACTACTAATTAATTAAATAATGTGGTCCTATAATTTGGGGTCACGCTGCATCATTTAACCTGGCTGCTATTTCTTCGCTGTCTAAGTCAGGATCAGATCACACCCCATTGTGTTTGATTCCTGCAGTGGAAGAGGTCTGTCATTTTACTTCAGTTCGAGCGGTGTTGGATGCTGGAGGAGGGTTTTCATGATATAGTGAGAGCTTTTTAGTCAACCTTATAGGTTGAGGGCTCGACTATTGTGAGATTTGCATTGAAGCTTAGCCATATTGCGTCAAAGTTTATCGATTTTCAGGAGAGACTCCCACAATAAGGGTTCGATTCTGGACTTTCTTTACCCAAAACTGACTATCATATTATCGGGATCTCATGTGTGCCTGATATCAACAGTTCGATTCGTCAGCCCAGTTCTTGATCTGAACGTGGTTGCGGTTTGGGCAGTTTTTTTTCGGACCCTTGCTTTTGAGGTAGCCCGAACGGAGGCTCGGTGACCCTCATTCCTCTTGGCCTGCAACAGCTGGTGGCAAGGGGTCACTCGGGTCCTCTTGTTGGTGTCAACGCGACGATGATTTTCGAGCTAAAGATGGATGCGGTCACCTCGAGACTAAGTGTTGGTGGCACCGGTGGTAGCTGATCTATAGGTTGGTGGAAGAGGGGGAATGAAGGTGAGTAGCGGCGATGGAATGGGTGGCCATAAGGGCTTCAACCCAGGTTTGGGGGTGATGATTCAGAATTGTGTGGTGCCTCCCTCATGCCGAGCAAAGGTACAAGCCAACTTCGAGGGTAGTGACTCGCTGCGATGGGTCCTCGATGGATCGATCATTGAAGGGGAGGAACATGAGGTGTCGAGAAACTTGTTTTATCTTTTCCTGGAAGCGTCGTAGGGCAAACACCCTGGATTGGGAGATGAGGTTGCTAGAAATTGAACGTGAGGAGGAGGTGTGTAAAGCTAATGTTTTTTTGAAATCCATAAGCAAGGGGGAGACACTCGAAGGTGCACACCCCAAGAAGTTTTATTCAAAAGAGAGAAAAAAAGAGAGGGAAAAAACAAACCACACGCCAACACTACATAGCCATTACAACGCCAATCCTCCACAAGGTGCTTTGCAAAATCCCCACATTTTCCTTATAGAATCTTTGGCCCGAGAACAACAAATCATTCCTACCTCGCCAAATCGCCCACAGTATCGCCACAGGATAAAACACTTCCTTCATCGACCTGTCCTTATTTGCCTGTAGCGCAATCCAGAAACTCTGGAGGTCGTTCGTGCAGCACCAGTCCAGACAGCCCCCTGCCAAACCTGCATCACCATGGGGCACAAGAAGAAGAGGTGCTCCACGGATTCAATCGCCTCATTGCAGAGCAGGCACCTGTCAGAAATGTTACCTAAAAGCCTGGCACATCGATCCCTCGTCATCAGCCTCTGCCTCCTGAGCAGCCAAAGGAAGAAACCAATTCTCTCAGGAAGCTTGAGAGCCCACAGAAAGGCACAATCCCGGATGATATCTTCCGACCGCGACGACGGTGGCCGAGAAATAGCCCCAAAGGCCTTCCTTTCCGTGAACGGAGCCTCCCGCCAGCACCAGTGGTCCCGCCCCCCCGTAGGACGCCCCACCTCCCGCACAGCGTCGAGCAAGGCCAAGAAGTCATCCAACCTCTGGTCGGAGAAGTTCGCGGAGAACGTGGGGCACCAATTCCCATCAATCCAGCATGCCGCAACTGAGCACAACTTATCCTTAGCCAAAGCATATAACCGAGGGAAACGAGAGCAAAGGGCTCCCCCTCCGCCCAATCGTTTGCCCAAAAGGAGAAGGACTCCCCCCACCAAGGACCAGCCTAAAAAACGCAATATTCCTCAAGAACACCTCCACGACCCCCCTCCAAAAAGGGGTGGGGGAGGCACCACGGGCGACCTGCGAAGGCACCGCCCCCCACGTTATAGATCCTCCGCATCACATTACATCACAGATCCTCCCCCGGCCTCCATATCCTGCTTGCCCACTTAAGCAGCAAGGCGTCGTTCATTTGCTCGATCGACTTCACCCCCAGCCCTCCCTGATCCTTCCCGCAAGTAATATCCTCCCACCCAACCAAGTGGATCCCTCTCGACCCACCCTTCTGCTTCCCCCATAAGAAGGCACGCAACCGCTTCTCCAACCGAGCCCTGATCCCCTTCGGCATCCGCCGGTTGGACAAAAAATAAATCGGGATGGACGAAAGGACTGCCTTTAAAAGAATCAACCGGCCTCCTCTCGATAAAACCACGGACTTCCAACCAGCCAATCTCGCCTCCACTTTCTCCACCACCCTAATCCAATCCCTCAGCCGTGTCGTGCCCACAGTCAAGGGCATCCCCAGATAGTTCATCGACAAAATAGTGCAGGTCGACCCCAAAGCCACCGCATACGCGTCACTCTCCTGTACCGCAAGGCCGAAAGGGACGAACTTGGACTTGCAATCGTTCTTAACCAACCCAAACAACTCGCCAAAGATCTCCAGCGCCAAGGCCATACCCCTAGCCTCGTCCAGCCCCCCCTCAATGAAAAAAAGCATATCATCGGCGTACTGTAACAAAGGGACCAGCACGCCCTCCCTGGAGTACCCCTTGGAGAGGCCGCTGTCGACCACTCGAGTCGCAATATCTGATAGAACATCTGCCATAAGGATAAAAAGCATGGGCGCAAGAGGGCACCCCTGTCGCACCCCCCTCCGATGCTGAACCAACCCCCCCTCCGGACGACCATTCACCATGATCGAAAAAGAGGCAGTGGTGACACACCACCTCATCCACGAGATCCACTTCTCCGGAAAACCCTTCCTTCTAAGCACCGACCAGAGAAATCGCCAATCAAGGCTATCGTAAGCCTTCTTAAAGTCCACCTTCCACAGGATACCACGCTTGTCCCTCCTCTTCCAATCCGCAATGATCTCTGACGCAAGCGTGAGACAATCCGATATCTGTCTCCCAGGAATGAAGGCCAACTGCATCGGGGAGATCACACTGCCAAGAATGCTGCTCAGCCGAATAGCGAGAACCTTTGCAACAATAAGATAGAGGGCGTTTGAGACCGCAATAGGGCGAAAATCGTCGATGGTAGCCGACGCCGAGGACTTGGGCAGTAAGATAATGAGTGCACGGTTGATCCTATCAAAGCCCGCGTTCCCCTGACAGAACTTCGGGACCACCTCCAACACCTCCTGGCCCACAAGATCCCAGAAGTCCTTGTAAAATGACATGGGGAACCCATCAGGGCCAAGAGCAACATCATCATTCAACTCCCACACCGCACCCTTGAGCTCCTCCAGAGTCACATCATGAATGAGCATGTCAACGTGCGAGTTCGCCACCGCACGCGTACCCAGGCCCAACCACCTCCACAACCTGGGAATATTCGTAGAAGACACGTTCTTGAAGTAGGCCGCAATAGCTCTCCCCATCTCCCTGTTCCCCTCCATGCGAGTCCCACCAATGGAGATGGAACGCAACGCATTGGACCTGCGCCTCCCACTAGCAACACGATGGAAGAAGGAAGTATTCGCATCCCCCTCCCGAAGCCAAACGCTTCTCGACCGCTGCCTCCACTCCGACACGCGCTTCCTATCCTCCAGAGAAACCTTCGCCTGAGTAGCAGCGCGACCGGCCAGCTCCTCCACCGTGAGGTCCTTGTGGTCTTCAAGCGCGTCGAACCTCCGGATGATCTCCCCGCGTCTTTCCTCGAGGCGCATCTGGCCGCCCTAGACTCCCTCTTGAAAGCCGCTAACCGAACCCGCAACGAAGATAATTTTTGGGTAAAACGAGATGCAACGGACCCCGAAACAGCCAATCCCGACCAGTGCGAAGCCACCAACTCCCTAAAGTTGTCCTCCAACAGCCAGCATTTTTCATATCTGAAAATCCCCCTTTGCAAAGGGGCCTCCCCCGAGCACCAAATAATAGGATTGTGGTCCGAACACGCCCGCGGTTTGGCCTCCACCAATGCCAAACCAAAAGCCTCTAGGATCTCGCTCGAAGCCAGAAACCGGTTAATACGCGACCGGGAATTTGTACTCCTCCAGGTATACGCGGTGTCCTCCGCATCCATCACCTCAAGGCCCAACGAGTCCACGGTGTCCACGAAGTCAAGCGAGCCCAGTTCCTGCCCCCTGCCCCCAGGCCTGTCCGAAGAGAAAAGAGTAACGTTGAAGTCCCCCCCATTGAGCCAGGGGACCCCCTCGACAGACCTACCAACCTCCAGAAGATCTTCCCACAACTCCCCCCGAACCAAATTACAGCAAGGACCATACACGCAAGATACAACCATCTGAGTGGAAGAAGCCGAACATACCAGAATCACCGTCAGCACGTGCCTCCGACGCATCACCGAGTTGAAGGATATGGACGAGGACCGCCACGCCACCAACATCCCCCCTGAGGAACCCACCGCGTCGAGAGCACAGAACTGGTCTAAAGCCCCCGCCCCAAAGGACCTCCATAGGTCATCTGCCATAGACTGCAGCTTCGTCTCCTGAAGCATAACGATGTTGCACCCCCATTCAATGCATATGGACCCCACAATCCTCCGCTTATCCAGGTCACCGAGCCCGCGAACATTCCAGGAGAGGATTTTCATCTGGAACCTTCAAAGCTCCCAAGGACCTTGGCCACACCCGCGGCCTCCGCAACGAGAATCTTCAAAGGCAGGCAAGGCCTCTCCTCCGCCCGCGAAGACCTGGCCCTGTTCCGCCTTATGTATCTCTTCCCGCTTCTCTTATCGCTCGCCCCCTCGCCGCATAAGAGGTCAGGCACCTCCACAGAACCGGCATTCGCGGCACCCCGACCAAGGCCACCAGAGACAACTGGAGAGGACTCTGGGACCACAACAGGTGAAGGTCGAACCCGATCTCTCCCCACCTCCGTGCTAGGAGGGAAGAGAGAAAGAAACCATCTTCGAAGAGTCACTTTGCGCATCGCCAAACTCCAAGACGGAAAAAACCACTTCGAAGAGGCACTGGACATCAAGACTGGTACGAGCCTCACGGGATCCGAAGATACCCGACCAAGCCCCGTGCCCGGGAAACCTCCCGGATCCACAACAGGAAAAGAAACCGCCAAAGGATCCGCGATAGGGTCCGTGCGCTCGACCTGCAACTTAGGACCCATATCCACATCCGGCTCCCACGAAGATGGCGACGATTCTGAAGTCCTCTGCCGACGTTACCATGCAAAAGGAAAAAGTTTGACGGCAGGTACAGAACCGGGGAGGAGTTCACGAAGCGCCGCATGCATGGAAGAGATCGCGCCGTTCCACCGAGGGCCCCCCTCGGAAACCCAACCGCCATCACGGTACCCGAAGCGTCCCCGGACCCTCCACCGACCTCCTCCCTCTACACCACCGGAGGAGGCGGAGGTTCGTTCACCAGCAGCTCGATCTTGAAAGAGAAGCACCCGACCTCCATTTCCGCGAAAGTGCTTCGCCCTCCGACGTTGTCGAGGAAGCTCTTGCTGCATTCAATCAGAACCCGTAAAGGAGCTAGAGGAGGGGCATCTTGTGGCTCAAGAAGGGGGTGAAGGAGCGGGGATGCGGGTGTTCGGTGAGGATCAGGGGAAGGTGACGTTGGCTGACATGTCTGATCATGTTAACAAAAAGAATGGTGCAGATGGGTCGTTTGAGTTAGCGATTGCGTAGAGAGTGGGGGTGAATGTAGTGAGGGTTCTCCCCTCGGTTTCTCAATGAAGCTCTTATCATGGAATGTGTGCAGCCTGGGACAACTAGAGAAGCGATTGGCAATGGGCTCCGTGATGGCGATGCAAAAGATTGACATGGCGTGCCTACATGAATATAGGATTGAGTCGTGGAAATCTGTTAGATGGATTTCCACTTCTGGTCCCCATCTCACTGATTTCAGAGCATGCTGGTAGTTGAAAGCCCACGAGGGATCGTTGTTGCCTGGAATGGGGGCTTGTTTAACCGTGTGGATGAGATGATCATGGCGCCCTCAGTCTCAGTGGTCTTGGTGAGCAAGGATGACCTATCACGATTCGTGGTTACCTTGATTTATGGTGTTGTAGGGCATCCACAAATGCGACATTGTGGGAGGATTTGCGGGAGATCAGGCACATATTTTTGAAGTTGGCGTGGCTGCCAGGTGGTGACTTCAATGTGACGCTTTATTCGGAGGATAGACTGGGTGGGAGAGGTGCACAGCATCCCAAGTCTAGCTTTTTTGCGGAGGTGGTGGAGGAGCTTGCATTGGAGGTTTTGGATGCGACAAACTGTTGTTATACTTGGAGAAACTCGTCGTCTCGATCATGATTAGGTAGCTTTCTACTCTATGTAGAAGCTTTGGAGTTGTTTAACCTGGCTGTCGTTTCTTCATTGTCTAGGTCAAGATCAGATCACATCCCATTGTGTTTTGATTCCTGCAGTGGCAGAGGCTTGCCATTTTACTTCAGATTCGAGTGGTGTTGGATGCTGGAGGAGGGTTTTCGTGATTTAGTGAGAGCTTTTTGGTCGACCCTGTAGGTTGAGGGCTCGACTATTGTGAGATTTGCATTGAAGCTTAGCCGTACTGCGACAAATGCTATCGATTTTCAGGAGAGACTCTCACAATGAGCGGGAGCTAAGGAGAAAACATGCACAAGATGAGTCGGTGAGGTTGGACTCGTTGGAGTATGTCGGGGAGCTAGACGACGAGGAACTCATGAGTTGCGGCATTGTGCAGAGGATCCTGGAAGAGGAGGACATGAAGCGGGAGTACGAGTGGAGGCGGAGATCGAGATAGAGGTGGTTGAAAGAGGGTGATGCCAACACCAGATTCTTCCACACTG
Organism: Ottelia alismoides; assembly: GCA_037367405.1. NCBI lineage: Eukaryota > Viridiplantae > Streptophyta > Magnoliopsida > Alismatales > Hydrocharitaceae > Ottelia > Ottelia alismoides. The sequence goes on from JAZKJV010006492.1 coordinate 84,278, forward strand.
TAACGAACAATAAAAGGAGGAGAAACCTGATTCACTCGGTGGAGGTGGGGGAAGAGATATTCCATGGGGAGGGGGATGTGGCAAGGGCAGTGGCGAGTTATTTCAAGGGCATGAGCAGGCGCCTACCACACTGTGGTTCGCATTGCTTGGGGGAGGGGACCAGTTACATTTTTGACCAAGACATGGTGGCATTGACTAGGTCGTTTGGGTTGCTCGAGGTTCGTGAGGCTTTTTTTAGGTTGGATCTAGATGGCTGCCCTGTGCCAGATATCTTTCACGTTTTCTTTTCCAAGGAGTCATGGGATCTGGTTGCTGAGGAGGTGATGGAGGTGGTGGCTGAGTTCGCTGAGGGGAATTTTTTTAACCGGATTAATCGATCTCTTATCTTTTTGATCCGCAAAAAGGATGTTGCATCAAGAATTGAGGACTACAGACCGGTTGCGCTATCCAATGCCATCTATTTGATTTGGCAAAGTTATTGGTCAATTGTCCAAGGGGTGTGCTGAGCGAGATCATATCGCTAGCTCAGAGTGCCTTTTTGCGTGGCAGGCAACTCATGGACTGTGTGGTTATGGCTTCTGAGATCGTAGCGGACTGGCGAAGGAGGAAATTTAAGGGTGTTTTGTGGAATGTGAATTTCTTGAAGGCATACGATTATGCCGACGAACGCTTCATTTGGGCTTCTTTGCATAGACATGACTTTCCGGACAAATGAATTTCATGGATGAAGAGGTGTATCATGACAGCTTCGCGTGCTATTCTTGTGAATGGACAACCGAAGAGGGCGTACATCCAACTGCATTGTGCGGTGCATCAGGGTTGTCCTCTTGCAATTGTTGCTTTTCGTCCTTACGACCGATGCCTTGAGGATCATGGTTGATCGTGCTATTTTTAGAGGTTTTTGCAGGGGATACTCTAAGGAGGAGATTTCTATTCCCATACTCTAGTATGTGGATAACACGATACTTTTCACGGAGGGTGATGCAGACGGTTGCAGGGGGTTGTCTATAGTCCTGGACATTTTCGGTATAGTATTTGGGATGAGACTTAACAGAGATAAGTCAGAGTTTGTTTCGTTTGGTCTGGGAGATATGAAGATAGACTTGGGCACTGGCTGACTGCATTCATCGTGCAGGGAGCTGCCTCTACGTTACTTTGGGGTGTCGTTGGTAGTAGGGAGGATGTTGGTTGCCGATTGGTTATGTGTGATTAAGAAGTTGGAACAATGACTAGCAGGTTGGAAGTCTATTTGCTTACCTAGAGGTGGTAGACTGGTTTTGCTGCGTTCGGTTCTATCCGCGATCTCTATCTTCGTCCTGTCGTCTAGGCTAATGTCGACAGGGGTGTGGAAGAGGCTGGAGACTATCATGCAGCATTTCTTCTGGACATTTGGAGATCAAACGTGTTTTCTTTGGTGGATTGGAAGACGGTGTTGCGTGTAAAGAAGGATAGGGGAGTTGGAGTTCATAACCTGGAGGAGATGAATAAGGCCTTGCTCAGCAAGTGGGTCGCCTGCATCTTGGGTGACTGCAACAGTTTGGTATGCAGCCTGATCCGAAGGATCTACGGGTCGTGTGTTTCTTTTCCTGGTCCCGGTGATCTTGGCTTCACACCTTTTTTTGGAGAGACATCTGCAGCGTGGTGCAGGACACCTTTTTTCGATTTTGGACGGACGGTTGGAGTGATAACGGGACTATGCAGGCAAGGTTCTCACGTCTGAAGGCGTTAGCGGAAAACCAGAACTGCTCGGTTGCAGAGGCTTGGGACGAGCATTCTTTTTTCTGCAGTTTAGATCTAAGCTCTTAGATCAATGGTTGGAAGAGCTTATGGTGTTACTCGAGGAGCTGGAATTGTGTGGCTGGACCTATTGATGGACGTAACTGCTGGATCTGGCGCGACGGTTCCTTTTCGGTTGGGAAGGATTACAGAGCCTTGAAGGGCACTATGACCTTTGACCCAAGGGGTTGTGCGACGGATTGCAGATAGATATGGAAGTGGATGATTCCAACTCGCCTTAGGGTATTCCTTTGGTTATGCAGGAGAGGTGGATCGCTGAGCGGACAGATTTGCGTGCTTCGTTCAGATGACGAGTCCGGCATGCTAAAGGTGTTTCATGGACGTGGAGAACATCGATCACATGTTCTTCACTTGTGAGAGTTCTGTAGGACTTGGAACCTTTATGGGAATCAGGGGGTGTGCATCGACAGTATCTCTAGTTTCTGGAGTTCCATTGGAGCGGATTGGATCGACAGAGAGAGTGAGATCGGAGTGCATGGTAATGATCTGGGCACTATGGTTGTCTAGAAATGGAGTGTTTTTTTTGCCAAGATCTTTTTTACAATGAAATATTGGTGGCACATGCTAAGGCACTGACTGAGAGTTGGAACTCATAATTTTCTTTCTATTGTACATGTAATAGGATTGTAATACTTTGTGGTGATAAATGAAGTTTTTTGGTTTTACACTTATACAATAAATGCCCTTTTTTCTTTGAAAGTTCTTTTTTTGAAGTCAAAGCAGGGGGAAACACGCAACAATGTACACCCCGTTATATTAATAAGATAAAAAGGGTACTTACATCATTAGGCAGTTACAAAAGCCAAGACTCAAGAGTAAATTTGAATGAATACAGACATTTTCGCGGTAGAATTTTTGCCCCAAGAAAAGAAAAGCGTTTCTAGCTAGCCATATGGACCACAGAACAACCAGGGGCACAAGTAAGATCTTCCTCGGACGCTGTTAAGCATTCAACAAGGAGTCCCAAAATGACTCAAGATTACGAACACAGATCCAACTCAAGTCAGAAACCACCTAAAGAGGTGACCTGCAGGGACGGTTGAAGAAAAGATGGTCCACTGATTCAATCGCACTTCTACAGAGAGTGCATTCGTCCGAGGTCCCCCAAAGAATTTTGCATAACGATCTCTCGTCATTATTCTCTTACGCCTGAGTAACCACAGGAAGAAGCCAATCTTTTCAGGTATCCCCAATGTCCAGATAAAGCTGCAATCTCTAACGATTGAGTCAGTTCTTGAGGGAGGTGGTCTACAAATCGCCCCATAAGCCTTCTTTACGGAAAAAGGACTCCCGCAGCAAACCCAGTCGTCGCACATATCAGAGGGCCCCCCAACAAGCCTCATAGAGTCAAGCAGGAGGAGGAATTCTTCTAGGCGCTGCTTAGAAAGAAGAAGGGAATGAGGGCATCCAGTTACCATCATGCCAGCAATCCGCAACCTTTATTTGACGGTCCACAGTCAAAGTGAAAAGGCGCGGGAAGCGCCCGCTGAGCGAACCATTTCCAGTCCAATCATCCAAACAGAAAGCAAAAGATTCACCATTTCCCAGCACGGGGCGAAAATGATCGTGATACCGAGACACAACGTTCACAATCCCTTTTTAGAAGGCCTACGGTTTCATACCTACTGCCGAGATCTGTAGCGATTGGTGAGAGATAGCATAGATGCGCCAGATCAGGCTACAACACAAATCATCATCTCTCCCCTAAAGCCTACTGATCCATTTCAAAAGCAGAGACTCGTTCATCACGTCCAGACGCTTGACCCCAATACCACCATCCGCCTTCGTAAAAGTGACGGTCTCCCGGTCCACAAGATGCATACCTTTCTCGTCCAAATCAGGCTTGGACCACAGGAATCTGCGCATGAGCCTTTCAAGACGCTTCCTAACCCCAACAGGCATAAGACGGGACGACATAAAGAAAACATGAAAAACAGAGAGGACCACCTTCAAAAGCACCAGGCGGCCACCTTTAGAGAGGATTGATGCCTTCCAGCCAGCTAATTTCCTTTCCATCTTCTCAATGACTGGCCACCAGTGTGCCATCTTAAGTCTACCAGACGAAAAAGGAAGTCCTAGATACCAGATGGGGAGCGAACCCACCTCCGTGCCCAGCTCAACACTACAAAGGCGTACCTCCTCCAAGAGCGCAAAATGGATCACCACGGATTTGCCGTGATTGACAGCCAGACCCGACATCTCCCCAAAAATTTCAAGCGCAGTGGCCATGCCATTGGCCTCCTCTTTCTCGCCTTCAATGAAAAAGATAGTGTCATCAGCATATTGAAGGAGCAGAACATGAATACCATTAAGAGAGAAGCCTTTCGTCATTCCCGAATCGTGAACCCGATTAACCATGCTTGCCAAGACGTCAGAAGCGATCACAAAGAGTAGCGACGCGAGGGGGCAACCCTGCCGAACACCCCTATGTGGATGAAAGAAACCGCCCTCCGGGCGGCCATTCACAAGGACCGCCATGGATGTAGTGGTGATGCACCGCTTCATCCATGACACCCAGAGCTCGGGAAACCCCTTCTGTATAAGGATGACCAAAGAAATCGCCAGTCCAGCATGTCATAAGCCTTCGTATGTCCACCTTCCATAACAAAGCCTTCATCTTCCTTCTCTTCCAATCTGCAAAAAGCTCCGATGCCAAAACCAGACTGCTCGAAATCTGGCTACTCGGAACAAAGACCGACTAAAAAGGCGAGATAATGTGCTCAAGTACTCTGTTCAGTATCACAGTAAACACTTTTGCCATAATTAGGTAGATGGCATTAGATAGTGCAATCGGTCTGAAATCCTCAATTTTTTCAGTCGTCTAACGCTTTGGAAGAAGGAAAATAAGAGCCTTATTCAGTTTTTCGAAGCCGACGTTGCAACGACAACATTCCTCAACAACCTGCAGCACCTCAGAACCGGCTAAATCCTAAAACTCCTTATAGAAACATGCCGGGAAATCGTCTGGGCCCACGAACCATCGATATTGAGGCTCCAAACAGTGGCCTTCAGCTCCTCCATAGTAACCTGCTGGATAAGGCTATTGGCACGAGCATCCGAAAGTCTCGAGGCACCAGGAGCAGCCAACCTCCAAGGTCTAAATGAAGCGCTCCTCGAGAAGCGGAAGAAATGGTCCGCAATCGCCCGGTCCATTTCCCTCTCGCCCTCGATCCGGATATTATCAATGACCATAGAACGGATGAAGTTGCCATGATGCCTGGATCTTTGCTTCCATTGGAAGTTGAAGAAATGATCCGCAATTGCCCGACCCATTTCCTTGTCGCCCTCGATCTAGATATCATCAATGACCATAGAACGGATGAAGTTGCCACGACGTGGCAACGATGAAGTTGTCACGACGTAGCAACGATGAAGTTGCCACGATGCTTGCATGTACGACCCACACCTTTATAATATCATCAATGATCGTAGAACATATAGAAAATACTTTCAAGGCCTTATAAAACATACAACTGATATTATTAAGGTGTTGGTCGTATCTATGAGACTATTCTATTGTGTAAATCCAAATCGTTGGGAGGGGATCTAATAAAATGCAAATTATGATAAAAATGAGTACTACATGATTAAATGAGACCAAAAGTTATAACTTAATCACGATTATCTACAATAACTTAATGACATAAAGAAATGGGAGAGGGAGTGATGGACTTGAAAGGCATCATTGAGGAAGAGCCGAAGAGGGATTGGAGCTTAGAGAGGGCAAACATGTGGGTCTTCGGACATATTTGCCCTCGAACTTCCTGAACCTCCCCAAGGTATCGAACATCTGCTATCGAGTGGAAGCCTCGTGCTGCTCCTCTGTCATCATCACATACGAGTGAAAGGGGGTAACGACAAAAGTCTTAGGATTTGACTTAGATTCGTAAGAGGTGGGGCGGGCTAAGGCCAGGCCGAAATCAAGACACGTGTCAGGTTGATATACAGGTTGGGCAACCAGGCCTTAGGGTCGGTCTAAGTGAAGCTCAAGCCGTCCCAATATCTTAAATGCACTATTGTAAAAGTCCCCTAAATGACTCGGCTAGTAGGTTTGGCTAGTTTAGTCGGTGGGGTGACCGACCGAGTATTGGCTAATTCCAACTAGGCCGAAATCATATTTTTTTAATTTTTTGTTCTTTTAAAGCAAACTTATTCTAATATGCTTAACATTTTATTTAAATTCAATAACTTCTTTTATTTCATTATGATAATATAAAAATGTACAAATCTATGTAAATATATAAGAATATATGTATGAAAATGATTTATATATTCAAAACAATTAAAAAAATTCAAAGCTGAGTAAAGTCCGACTAAATGAGATTGATTGCCCGACTGTCGATTAATCCTTAGTCAGTGACCCAATCGACCATGTACTGACTACAGATTTTTGCAACCTTGCTTAAATGCGTCCTAGCCTGCCCATTATAAGCTCGGGCACGAGCCTGAACCGGGTAAAACCTCAACCCTAGCCATACCACCTTAGGTCGTGAATCTCTTAACGTTTTAGGCTCCATAGTCTTTCAACAGGAGGTTCGTGAATCTATGATTGATTTTGCATTGATTAGAAATGGAGCTTACGTGCGATTGAATGGAGGCAAAGATCCATGCAAATTTGGATCAAAGAGGGTGATGCGAACACAATTCTTTGATAGAGTTGCTAACGGCCATCGTCGACACAACTTGGTGCGAGGTACAATGGTGAAAAATAGGCAGGTGGAAGGCGATAGGAAGAGAGCTTGCCACGTATTTTAATGGCATTTCTCGTAGAAATGGTACTAGATTTAGGGGATCAATGGGTTGGGGGGGGCTCAACACATTATCGTCGCAACATGCCGATTATTTGGCGAGAAGGTTCGACCGTGATGAATTAAAGGGAGCAGTTTGGGATCTACATGCTGATGGTGCACCCGACCAGATGGATTTCCAATCTTTTTCTACTTTAAGTCCCATGATATGGTAGAAAAGGATTTGCTGGACACCCTAGATGAATTTTTTATGGGTAATTTAGACTTTGACATGCTGAATAAAGCGCTCCTCTTTTTACTCCCGAAGGAGGTTTCTGAGCGTGTTGAAGACTTCTGCCCCATTACTCTCTCCAATACTGTTTATCTGGTCATCGCTAAGGTTTTGACGAACTGACTTAATGAGGTTCTCAATGATATCATCTCTCCGGTACATTTGATTTACATTTTGGAGTCAAATTCCTAAGTAGTACCTGGGAATTACTTAAATACCCAGGTCCTACAAAATGTTTTTTTTTACTCAAAAAATATAGAGGTGTCGCATGTTGAACATGCGACACATGTAAAGTTTTTTTTACCCAAGAACTACATGTATAGCGCATCTTGAATATGCGTTATACATGTATGTGCCCCAACAACCTTGAATAGCGCATCTTAACTGTTGGGTTTATACAAGTGTGTGCCCCAACAACCTTGGAGATCACCCACAGCCCATCAAACTTTCGGAAATGTCCTCGTAAATACCAAACACAGCCAGTCGATCTCTGCGTACAAAAAACCGACCATATGAAGCTGGTGGATTCCTTGACAATGAAGTCAAAATGTGACAAAATGTGGAACTTCTTCACAGCGTAAACCAAATCCTCCCTACATTTGAACGTTCTACCCTTGCGAATTTCGTCAGCGACACCATCAACTCTAGACTTCCGTCGAATGTCATCTTCATATGTCGAACGAGTATTTGATCCTCTAACCCCCAAAAAGGGTATACGGGGTGTAATAATATTCGTGCCTTGTTCATCAGCTGGGATCTCCTCGTCCATCAGATCATCTTCGACATCTTCGCTACCTTCTTCCAGGTCATCATCGGACCCCCAAGGGATGAAATCATCCAAACAATGGTTAACCTCTCGCCGCAACGGCTCACTCATGCCTGAATCCTGATCCGTGCATGGCTGCGTTACAGGCGCATCAGTTTCAAAGTAGGGTTCCATGGTTGGGACATTTCTGGGTTGTGTGCTACGGACAACTGCTGGTTGTGTGCTCGGGGCTACAGACGGTCCCCTGTTAGCCACATCAGTGGGGACTTCGCTCACAGATGCATCTTCAACATAAATGTCGGTAGGCATTGATTTTCCAATGGTCCGAGCATACACAAGAACTGCCTGCACATCATCATCATCGACAATAGATGAAAATGATGGTTCCTCCCCTAGGCCTCGAGGGATGCGATGTAATAATCGGACTTTTTGACTATCGGCATCCAGGTTGAACTTATGGTAAACCAAGTTCAACATCTCATCGAACGTCATATTAGGCGTTAGCACAAACCCCCTTACGTTGGTCGACGATCCGCACATGAGTGTACCCCTCAAATGACACATACAATATAACTGCTCCATTCTAACCTAATACGTGACACAACGTACAAGCAAACGTCATACATTCAAGAAATGAAAATATTATGCATATGATACAAAAAATAACTCAAGAAAATTTTTACCAAGTCCAAATCTTCGCAACAACCGGTTTGCCCTAGTGGGACGCGGGGGCGCCTACGACGGTGGCAATCAATGAAACCACGGAAAAGGAGTGTTCCGCGGGGCTAGGAGTGACCAAAGTGAGCGTTTTCTACAGAGGAGGAGATCAAAAATCGCGGGTGGGGCAGTGGGCGTCGAAGGCGGCACGGGTGCAGGAGGAGCTGGAAGAGCGGGGAAATGGCAAGGCCGATAGGCGCCGGCCTTATTTAGCCGCAATAGCGCATATTCAATATGCGTTATGTATATCGCATATTCAAGATGCGATATATATGTAGTTCTTGAGTAAAAAAAAACTTTAGATTTGTCGCATGTTCAACATGCGACATCTCTATAGTTTTTGAGTAAAAAAAACATTTCGTAGAACCTGGGTATTTAAGTAATTCCCAGGTACTACTTAGGAATTTGACTCTAATATTTAGTTGGAATCCAAGGGTTACTTTTATTTCATTAGGGCAGTATTGAAAATGTTCAAAATTATTTGTGTATATTAGAATATATGCACAAAATGTTGAAAAATTACAAACATACTAAATCCGATTAGTCACCTAACTACCGATAAATCCTTAATCAGTGATCCATTTGACTAAATACCGACTACTACTTCTCAAGCTTGATCCCTCTCTCTAGAATCTCACGACCCATTTAATATGATCCTTGTTTATCTCCATAAATTTTTGCATCCCTTGGCCCTCATCTTGCACGCATTGTGTCCCCGAGAATCCACTATACTAGAGGAATACCATGCTTGTCATTTCCTCAAAAATATCCACCACTGTTGAGATCTTCCTACCCTCAACCACACTCCCTAAAATGAAGAAGATTGTACCATCTACATATTTTAACACTAGAATGGATAGGTTGCGAGTAGCGTGCACCAAAACTTAAATAGCCCAATCTAATGTAATTGCCACCTTTTCTTTTAAACAGCCCACATCTTTGGAAAATCTTCCTTGACAAAAGAGGGCCAAAGGAATCTCCAATCCACAATCATTGACCTTGGAGAAATCAACATTCCATAGTAGTCTCTTCATTTGCCACTTCCAATCCAGCAGTAATTCTGTAGCCATCATCAAACTCTCTATCATGAGCATGCCCTGCACAAAAGCTGTCGAAGTCAACAAGTAAGCACATTCAAAACCACCCTCAAATGATTCATTCGGAGCTTGGACATAATAAGATATATTGCACTAAAATGAGCAATCAACCTGAGAATCTGAGGTCCACCATTGGATGACCTTGTGAAGCAGAAGAACAAGTGCCTTGGTAGCCCTTTTAATACCAAAGTTGTTCGTTGCAAACTCCAACCAGCATAGCAAATCAGTCCCCATAACATCTTAAAACTCCTTGACGAAGAAAATCGGGGAGACCAGGTTATCCATTCTGATTGATCCCGCTAACGACCTCCAGGACCTCATGTAACCCAAAAGCCTCGATGAGTCCCCCATCAATCTCAGGATTTAGTTTACTTGCACCTCTCCCCAAGATCCGCCAACTTATGTCGTGCCTCTACCTTGTCAAATCCTGAAGATGATCTGTTACTGACTTTCTGACATCGTGATTGCCATGAATGAGTGCAGTCCCGTCAAAAAGAGAATTAATGTAGTTTTCTGCTGCCTTCCACTAGCTAAAGTGTAAAAGAACTATGTATTTTTTTGAAGAAAAACTACGCGTTCATGTCACCCTTTCGTATCAAGTCTTTCTTGAAGCTTTCACTCAGTGTTGTAGAAGACGGTATTCGGTATTCAGTCGGAGGGGTCATTGAATAGAGAATAATCGGTATTCGAGCGATTATTCGGAATTATTCGGTTTTGTATTTTTTAATACAAAAATTATTTATAATACATATATTCTTATATTTTTATAAATATATGGTCATTAGTTAACATGAATCCAAGATAAAAGTACAAACAACATAATAGATATATAGAATTTGACATTTGTTGCGACGCCGTGGTAAAATGTAACCCATAAAAACTGAAAATTGAAAAAAAAATCAAAAGTCAAACTCCAGTCGGCCTAATAGTCGGGCCAGTCGGCCGAATAATCGGACGACTATTCGGTATTGACCGGTTGGAGGTCTGTTCAGTTGGGGACCCCCGCACCGCATAGTCGGACCGACTATTCGGGATAGTCGACCGACTATTGCAACACTGCTTCCACTCCATCTCTGCTTCTTGTCCTCTCTGCCCCACAACTGTCCGGTGTACCCTCCCTTCCTCAAATTCCTCATTGCGTAGATCATGTGAAGTCTTCATCCAATCAAGCATGGCAATAAACTCATGCACATGTGATTAATTCTGCATCCATTGCATCCAAAGTCATCTTGAAACTTTGTCACCAAGTCTCAGAATGCCTATCTAGCAGCCAAAAGCACTAAAAATTGAAAACAAGAGGTATAATACCCCTCATCTAACTCCTATGCAAGCAGAGTGTGGTCTGAAAACAACACCTCAGTTGATTCCTCACTGAGGCCAGCTGAAAGTGATGCGGCATCTTCACGGAAAGGAATGTTAGAAAATAGGAAGCGGAAGCGGAATGATAAACAGAGCATAGAAATAGAGATAAAAACATCAAAGAACACAATGTTTAACGTGGAACCCTACTCCCTAAGGAGTGGGATGAAACCACAGGAGAAGCCCTCAAAGGGACGGATATTCTATTCCTTTTTCTCAATGGTTACAGGAGGTCTGGGGCTCCTTATATAGCCTTCACAGAACCTCCAAGTCCCACAACTGGTAAATGTGAGACTAAACATATGGATGTGGTAAATGGATCCTGGAGAGATCCATTTACCCTCCTACAACTCATATGGCGCACAACCAAATACTCCAACACTCCCCCTCAAGCCGGAGCATGCAATGCTCAGCTTGGACAAACAGAAAGAAACTCAATTCACGCTACATGACACTACAGACAATATCAACTCAACGTGCGCAACTATCGGCTGCTGTCGAGGACGTTGCTTCTCATGCCGTGCTGGTGAGGAGGACGAACGGGATGGAGTGTGAGTCAATTGAATCTCCTCATCGGAAAGCATGTGCTCTGAACTGCGCCTGTCAGAGTCACTGCACCTGGAAATGAGTCTCCTCGTCGTACTCTGGTTCGCCACAACACGTGGACAACTGCTCCATCTCTGAAAAAGGTCTAACTGAAAAGACCGTGGATGTGCAATCCTCGTTGGAGTCCACGGTCGCTGGAGAATGGAGTCTGAAAGAAGTCTCCTCGTTGGAGAATTGGGTCTCTCCCATCTGGCACAGAGAATGGTACACTACTCTGGAGTACCTATGATACCACATGAAAACCCTTGCCCACATGGCATAGGGAATGATCCTCTACTCTGGAGTTCCTATGGCTCACATGAAAACTCTGACCTACAAAACAAGAAAAGATGGGGACCACTACAAAAGATGGCATACTTGTGCACATCCGAAAAGACCGCATACTCGTGCGTGTCTGAAATTGAAGACTCGGAATCTGACGTCGAGTCTGAATATCTGCTGTAGAGTCTGAACACTGACTGGTCTTGGAAATCTGATATCTGAAGAAGAATCTGCATAAACCTGTGACTCTACATATACTCCCCCTTTCTCCCATACTTGTCGAAAAATGGCAATCGTCGACCACGTTTGGAGAAGACAATAAAATACATAAATATGGGGAGATAATGGGGACAACACTAAGCCGATCACAATTTTTTTCGGCTTCTCAGATCATGAATAACATATAGCCGTTTCATTTTTTTACACGGCTCTTCCCCCTTTTTTTGCAATTTTTTTATAAGCCATTTCACAATTTTTTTCGGCTTCTCGCAATTTTTTTGAATTTGCGTACTGTAGAGACTGGTACTATTATATGTTATGTATCCTTTCGTAATTTCTTATTGTTCTCTGGACTACTATGCATTTTACCCGTGAGATCTCTCCCTATATAAGAGAGCCTAGGTGTTCCGTTGAATAATAGATTGCTTATTTTTCCCAACATGGTATCAGAGCTAAAACACTAGGGCTCTCCCACCCGCCGCCGCCCCCCCTCTCTCTCCCACCCGCCTCCTCTCCGGCTCCCGCCTGGTCCCGACCCCCCAGCCTTCGGCCTCGTTGCCAGCGCCGGTCCCCCCCCCTCCCCCGCCTCCGTTGCCAACGCCGATTCCGGACCCTCGTCCCGTGCGCCGCCTCCATCTCACCGGCTTCACCCTAGCCGGCGCCCGCCCCTTGCAGCCTCCGTCGTAGCAACCTCTTTCGTCAGATCCATGGATTTGGGTACGTAACGTCTACATACGCACTCAAATCCTATGCAGTCTATGTAGACACCTGGTTCTTTGTCTACAAACCCTAGTTCTTCGTCTCCGGCGCTATGTCAGAATCCAAGGTTGATATGCCCTCCATAGGCGCGTTCAAAGGTCCCGCCCCAATAGTGAAGATGGATGGGACGAACTATGAGCTCTGGGCGATGCAATTCATGAGTCTCATGAAGTCAAATGGTAAGAAGCATATTCTTACCGAGGAAGAGCCGGCAGAGAAGACAGGGATATATGCCTCGTGGGAGGCTGATGATTCGTATGCCAAGGTTTGGCTGTCAGGCACACCGTCGATGGAGATTGCCAATGATGTCCTCTATCAGCCCACTGCTAAAGCAATGTGGGATATTCTGGCTGCAACGTATTCCCAAGTACGGAATGAGACCAATATGTTACAGCTTCATCATGATATATTCACGATGAAGTAGAATTGAAGACCACTTCACTCCTTGTACACATCCCTGCGAGGGATGTTTGAGAAGTTATACAGTACCGTTACACTCACAGCGACTCCTGAGCAGCAGAAGATATTTCGGAATGCCACCATGGTGGGCGTTCTACTTGCAGCCCTAGATCCTGAGTACGAGGCGCCCGCTCTCAGATTTTGGCCGATGCAGTTATTCCTCCAATGGAGGATGTTTACCGGAGGCTCAGTCGCATATCAGTTTCTTCCAGCTCATCTACTCCATCCCCATCGGCGATGGCAATATCGCGTGGGAGGGGTGGTCAGTTTTCTGGTCGTGGACGTGGACCCCGTGGTAGGGGTGGTCGCTTTCGTCAGCCATGTTCGTACTGTCACCGCACATGCCACTCGGAGGATACATGCTACTCTAAGCATGGGTTCCCAGCATCGGCACGTGTAGTCGAGCATGCTTTGCCCCAGTCAACATCCAATGCAGACAATCGTTTCGAGGAGCTTGTGGCACGTCTACGTGATATTATGCCACAATCATCTGCTGATTCTTCTGGTGGACCTTCAGATGTTGCTACTACAGCTTCTGCCAGTTCCTTTGCTGCTGCTAGTACCTCAGCTAGTGCTACTGCATTTACGTCTTGTCATGATATATCTGATTGGATTATAGATTCTGGTGCCACACATCACCTCTGCCGAGATCGAGAGAGACTTGAGTCCTACAGGGACATTCCCCATGGCCGTTCAGTACAGATCACAGATGGTACTCATTCCCCCCTTGTTGGACCGGGGGAGGTCTTCCTATCTCCTTCTATGAGTCTACAGAATGTTCTACATGCTCCTCAGTTCTCCATGAATCTGTTGTCTATTAGTCAGATTACGAAGGATTTGCATTGTCGTGCTATATTTGACCCCTCTTCTCTTATTTTTTAAGACATACTAACGGGCATGATGATTGGCTGTGGCTCTAAGCAGAATGGTCTGTATCGGCTGGTTCGGAATTCTTATGCTGGCGTCTCTTCTTATTCTGCCGAACCAGTATCTCCGTACATCTGGCATCTTCGCTTTGGCCATCTCCCGCTCCAGAAAATACGACATCTTCTGCCTCAGATCTCTCCCAGTTCTTCCTTTCATTGTGAAGCGTGTCAGTTGGGAAAGCATCATCGGGCTAGCTTTCCTAGTCGTCAGAGTCGGAGCAGTAGCTCCCCGTTCGAGTTGTTTCACATTGATATTTGGGGTTCGAGTCGTGTACCCGATCATCAGGGATACATGTTCTATCTAGTTGTAGTGGATGATTTCTCTCGTGTATCTTGGGTCTTTCTTACAAAGAATAAATCTGAAGCAGGAGATGTGATTAAAAATTTGATTAATGAAGTGCAGAATGTTTTTTCTTCTACTGTCAAATATGTTCGTACAGATAATGCTCTAGAATTCTGCACACGGTCTCTCTCTCAGTTTCTCTCATCGAAGGGCATTATTCACCAAATTACTTGTGCTTACACATCTCAGCAGAATGGCGTGGCAGAAAGAAAGCACCGTCACCTTCTTGACATTACTCGAACTCTCCTTATTCAGAGTTGTGCTCCTATCTCTTTCTAGGGGGATGCTGTTCTTACAGCTTGCTACCTGATCAATCGTATGCCGTCATCTGTCCTTGGTGAGAAAATTCCTCTTTCTATCATTTTTCTGATAAGGAATTATTCTCACTTACTCCTCGTGTCTTTGGTACTGTTGCATTTGTTCATCTCCTGACTCCTGGACTTGACAAACTCTCTCCTAGAGCTGTCAAGTGTGTCTTTATTGGTTACTCTAGGACTCAGAAGGGCTATCGATGTTATGATCCCATCAACAAGAAATACTTTGTCAGTGCTGATGTCTCGTTCTTTGAGTCTGTTATGTATTTTTCCCCTGCAGATGACAGGCTGGTACCATCCACTACCAACGATGATGTCTATGTCCCTCCGACTTCTAGTTGGAGTTCACCTAAGTCCACTCCTGCTCCAGTTACCACGTCATCTTCACCACCACCACCTCCACAATCTCCTATTCCACCTTTATCAAAATTCTATACGCGTCGGTTAGGTCCTGCTCAGGCTACACGTCAGACATCCATCACGCCTCAGGTATGTTCAGATGGCATTACTACTGACGGGTCAGATATGGTACATGTGCAGTATTCTTCATTGCAGGAGGAGACTACACCATCCAGTACAGTGGACGATGACCTTGATATTCCTATTGCTATCAGGAAGCAAAAGCAGACGTGTGCATCTTATCCCTTTGCTTCCCACATGTCTTTTCATCGCCTCACAGTCAGAGGTTTGCTGCAGCTTTGTCTTCCGTGGACATACCACGGACCTATCAGGAAGCTATGAAGATTGATTGTTGGTGAAAGGCTATGGGAGATGAGATGAGTGCCTTACAGTCTCGTGGCACATGGAGCTTGGTTGTTGCTCCTCCTGATGCATCCATTGTTAGCTGTAAATGGGTATTCACAGTTAAATACCACGCTGATAGCAGTCTAGATTGATACAAGGCACGATTGGTCGCGCGGGGTTTCACACAAACCTATGGCGTGGACTATATCTCGTCATTCTACTCTTCGCATTCTCTTATCAGTTGCTGTGGTACGTGACTGTACTATATCTCAACTTGATGTCAAGAATGCCTTCTTGTATGGAGATCTGCAGGAGGAAGTCTACATGCAGCAGTCACCAGGGTTCACTGCTGAGGGGGAGAAGCATATGGTATGTAGACTTCACAAGGCAATTTACGGCCTCAAACAGAGCCCAAGGGCATGGTTCCAGAAGCTTTCCCATCTGATTGAACGACAGGGGTTCAAAAGATCAAATGCAGACCACTCGTTGTTTATTCAGAAGTCTTCTGCAGGTACGGTTGTCATCATCGTCTATGTTGATGATATTCTGGTTACAGGAGATGATGTTTTTTTTAGGCTCCAAAAAAAGGGGGATACACTCGCTGGTGCTCGCCCCAAAAATATATATAACTGAAACGGAGAAAGAAGAGAGATACTTACATAGGGGAGGTGGGGTAGAAGGGAACAAAAGATGATTACGAATACAAGAAAAGTAGCGGCCACAGATGGGCCGTTAAACTATGAAGTACACCAATCGGAAATAAGTCTAGTACCCAAAATGTTGACGTTCTCACGATAGAAGCGCTGGCTCGAGAAAATAGCGTCGTTCCTGGCACGCCAAATGCACCACAGCCGCGCGATAGGAGCCAAAACATCAGGCCTGGCCCTGTCCCTGTTCGACCAAAGGTTCTCGCAGAAGTCTTCAAGATTGTCCACGCGAGCCCAAGCCACATCGTCCCAGACACCCGCAACCAAGGAGCAACGAAAGAAAAGATGATCGGTAGTTTCGTCGTCATCAGCGCAAAGATGGCAAGAAGCGCTGGTCTGAGGGAAGAACCTGGCGCAACGATCGCGAGTCAACAATCTCCGCTAACGAAGTAACCATAGGAAGATGGCAATGCGCTCCGGCAAGCGCAATCCCTAGATGAAGGCAAAGTCACGCACAAGAGGAGAAGTCGTAGGAGGCGGGGAAGGGAGCAGTGCCCGGTAGGCCTTCCGAGTGGAGAAGGCCCTGTCTTTCCAATGCCAATGATCCCTCTGCAAAGTAGGCGTAGCAGCAGTATTGAGAGCCTCCATCATCAAAACGAAATCATCCACCCGCTGCTCAGAGAAGTTCCCAGAGAACCGAGGGCACCAACAACCGTCAGACCAGCACTCCGCGACAGACGCGTGCCTATTTGAAGCAAGCGCGAACAATCTCGGGAAGCGCACCCGAAGAGGGCCCCCTCCCAACCAGTCATCCAGCCAAAACTTGAAGGATTCCCCCGTCCCAAGCACCGGGGTGAAGAGCGCCACATTCCTCTGCAATGTGGTCGAGACGCTGCGCCAGAAGGGGAAGAATGAAGTTGCAAGGCCCCCCGCTGCAGCCCGAACCAGTCACTTCCCAAGAGCACCCGAAGAACGTTGGTGAAAAAGGTATCATCCTTGCCCCAAAGTCTACTCACCCATTTGAGTAGGAGGGCGTCATTTACCAGGTCCAATCTCCGGACTCCAAGCCCACCGAAGCGCTTAGGCAAGGACAACACATCCCAAGCAACCAGATTCATGCCCCTACCGTTCCCGTCCTTTCGTCCCCACAAGAAGCGTCACATACACCGCTCCAGGCGCAAGCGGACCCCCGCAGGCATTCTTCGAACCGAGAGGAAATAAACGGGAATAGATGAGAGCACGGATTTGAGAAGGATAAGGCGTCCACCACGAGAAAGCAAGGTCGCCCGCCAACCTGCAAGGCGCGACTCCACCCGTTCCGTGATAACACGCCAATCCTTAGATCTGGCCCGCCCCACCGATAGAGGAATACCAAGATAAGCAATTGGAAACTCCCCAGGCGAAGAACCGAGCAGCCGGCCACATTCGTCCGCCTCCGCAGGCGACAAGCCAAAAGGCACCACGTTGGATTTGGAGGCATTAATCGACAACCCCGATAATTCACAGGAAAGAGCAAGAGTATTGGTCATACCGGACACCTCCTCCGGACCGCCCTCAATGAAACAAATCGTATCATCAACGAACTAGATCAAGGGCACGCAAACATCCCCCTTGCGGAACCCATTAGTAAGGCCCGCGTCAATTACGCGGTAGACCATTCGCGCCAGCACATCAGAAGCCAAAACGAAGAGGAGGGGCGCCAGAGGGCAGCCCTGACGACCCCCCTGCGAGGCTGAAATGATCCACCAACCGGCCGCCCGTTAATCAACACAGAAAGCGAAACCGTGGAGACGCATCTGCGCATCCAAGCAATCCATAAGTTTGGGAAACCCCGTCTACGCAAAGCAGACCAAAGGAAGCACCAATCGATGCAATCATACGCCTTGGTAAAATCGATTTTCCATAGGACCCCCTTCTTATTTTCTTTTTTCCAATCCGCCACCATTTCGGACGCCACGACGATGCAGTCAGCGATATGCCTCCCTTTAATGAACGCCGCTTGAACCGGAGAGATAAGGCCATCCAAAACCCGAGACAGGCGCGTGGCCAGAATTTTTGCCACGATAAGGTATATACCATTGGAGACGGAAATAGGACGGAATTCCTCAATGCGCAACGCCAATACTTTTTTTGGAATGAGGACAATATTAGCCCGATTGATGCGGTCGAAGCCGAAGTTACCCGAACAAAATTCTGAGACGACATCCATGACGTCTCCCGACACAGTCTCCCAAAAATCGCGATAGAAGGCGACGGAGAACCCATCCGGCCCCGGCGAAGAATCTTGATTTAACGCCCAGACATCCGCTTTAATCTCCTCCAAAGAGATGGGGCGAATAAGGGTCGCGGATTCCGCGTCAGAGATAGAGGAAGCACCCAAACCAAGCCAACGCCACCTACGCGGGGAAAGAGAAGATGAGGTACGCCTGAGGTGATCGACGATGGCGCACCCCATCTCCCTATCCCCGGTGAAGTTGACGTCATTGATAGAGAGGGACCGCATCATGTTATAATGCCTCCGATTGCTCGCCACCCGGTGGAAGAAGGCCGTATTCGCATCGCCTTCTTTAAGCCATTTTAACCGCGAACGCTGTCGCCACTCGACTGTTCTTTTCTTGTCCTCCTCCTGCACCCGAGCGTGAGCAGAGTTGCGGTCCCGAAGTTCGTCAGGTGAGAGCTCACGCTCATTCTCCGTCGAATCCGATTGCAAGATAATCTCCTCCGTCTCGGCGCGCACAGCAAGCCGCGCCTGCCTGGAATTTCTTTTGAACTCAGCAAGAACTCTCCGAAGTGAAGCAAGCTTCTGATCAAGTTTAGACGCCGCGGAGCCAGAGACGGGAACATGAGTCCAATGATCCTGAACGACCGATTTGAAAGTAGGTTCCAATAACCTACATTTTTCGTACCGAAATAGCCCCCGAGGACGAATGCCATCGCCAGAGTCCCAAATAATGGGAGAGTGATCCGAGAATGATCTGGGGCGAGAGGAAACTGAGCAAAGGGGAAAGGAGTCCAAAGACATCCCATTAGCCAAGAACCGGTCAAATCTAGAGCGAGAGGAGCTGTTCCGTCATGTGTAGCAAATGTCACTCGGAACCTAATTAAATAGCGCCAGGCCATCAATCAACAACAACAACAACAACAAAGCCTTTTCCCACAATTAAGTAGGGTCGGCTACATGGATTCTTCGCCTCCATTCAGATCTATCTTGGGTCAATCTCGGACTTATATCCAACAAACTAAGATCCCTTCGTATAGTCTCTTTCCAACACTTCTTGGGCCGTCCTCGCCCTCTCTTAGCCGGCTCAACATCCCAACACTCGCATCTCCTAACCGGTGCATCAGTTGACCTTCTTTGCAAATGACCAAACCATCTTAAGCGGTTTTCTCGCATCTTATCCTCGATCGGAGCTACACCAACTTTCTTTCTGATTGCATCATTTCGAATCCGATCTTTACGTGTATGTCCACACAACCATCTTAGCATTTTCATTTCTGCTACAGCCATTCTCTGCACATATCTATGGTTCAGAGGCCAACATTCAGAACCATAAAGCATAGCAGGTCTCACGGCTGCTTTGTAAAACTTTCCTTTAATTTTTAAAGGCATTTTCTTATCACAGAGAACAGCGGAGGCTCCTCTCCACTTTAGCCAGCCTGCATTTATTCTATTAGTAACATCTCCATCAATTTCTCCATCATGTTGCAAAATAGATCCCAGATATCTAAAAGAATCTCTCTTCTGGATGTTATCGTCACCAATCTTCACCTCGATTCCTTCACCATTGCTTCCATCAAAGGTGCATTCCATATATTCCGTCTTAGCCCTACTTATACGAAAACCTTTAGTCTCCAATGCATGTCTCCAAACCTCAAGCTTCTCATTTACTCCATCTATAGTCTCGTCAATCAACACAATATCATCAGCAAATAACATACACCAAGGTAACTCATCCTGAATGTGACTTGTCAACTCGTCCATAATCAAAGTAAAAAGAAATGGACTCAAAGCTGAACCTTGGTGTAAACCAATGTTGACATCAAAATAGTCAGTCTTCCCCGTCGGGGTCCTTACACAAGATAAAGCCCTATCATACATATCCTTTATGAGATTAATGTATAGGACAGGTACTTGTCTCTTCTTCAAAACTCTCCACAGTATCTCTCGTGGGACGGAATCATAAGCCTTCTCCAAATCAATAAAGATCATATGGAGATTCTTCCTTTTAGCTCTATAAATCTCCATTGTTCTCCTCAGCAAATGGATGGCTTCAATAGTTGAACGACCTGACATGAATCCGAATTGATTTTCTTTTATTTGGGAAACTTGCCTCAACCTTCTTTCGATCACACGTTCCCAAATTTTCATAGTGTGACTCATCAGCTTGATACCTCTGTAATTTGAACAATTTTGAATGTCTCCTTTGTTCTTATAAAGCGGCACCACAATACTCCTCCTCCAATCTTCAGGCATTTTCTTGCTTCGCCAAATAACATTGAATAGATTCGTAAGCCAAGTCAAACCACGCTCACCTAAAACTTTCCAAACTTCTACAGGGATGTCATCCGGTCCAACACCTTTTCCAGGTCTCATAACCTTCAAAGCCTCCTCTACTTCTTTTCTTTATATTCGTCTATAGCATGCACGATTCAAGTAACTTTCACTACTAGCTAGATCACCCAAAGTGATCTCTCTATTTCCTTCTCCAATGAAAAGTTTATAGAAGTATTGCTCCCATCTAGTCTCTATATCCTTCTGATTAACAAGCATGTGACCTTCCTCGTCCTTAATGCATCTCACTTGAGAAAGGTCTTTGGTCTTTCTTTCTCTTGCTTTGGCCAACCTGAATATATCTTTCTGGCCCTCCTTAGAGTTGAGATTTTTATACAAAACCTCATAAGCTTTTGACTTAGCTTCGCTTACAGCCTTCTTCACTTCCTTCTTCGCTATTTTATAGTCTGTGACAGTTTCATCTGTTCTATCCTTAGACATAGCTTTAAAGCAAGCTCTTTTAATTTTTAGCTTCTCTTGACCCCCTTCACTCCACCACCAAGCCTCCTTTTGACCCGGAGCTCCTCCTTTTGACTCGGCTAGCATCTCTTTGGCTACCTTTCGGATACAAGATGCTACTGCCTCCCACATCTCGTTTGCACTACCGCTACAATCCCAAGATAAGTCTTCTAAAACCTTCTCCCTGAAGCTTGATTGCTTCAGCGGAAGATTCCACCACCTAGTTCTAGTGATCTTAGGAACCTTCCTTTTCTTCACCAGCCCTTTTATTTGTAAATCCAAGACTAACAAGCGATGTTGGGTTGTCAAACTCTCTCCAGGGATTACTTTGCAATCTTTGCAACACAACCGATCTCTTCTCCGCAACGCAAAGTAATCGATCTGTGTTCTAGTTGAGCCACTCTTATAAGTAATTAAATGCTCCTCCCTCTTCTTGAAAAGAGTGTTTGCTATGAAAAGATCATATGCAGTTACAAAATCCAGAATGACTTTTCCCTCTTCGTTTCTTTCCCCAAAACCATGTCCTCCATGCACACTTGCATACCCTGAAACATCTTTTCCCACATGTCCATTAAGATCTCCACCTATGCAAACCATCTCTCTTTGTGGGATTACTTGTAAAATCTTATCCAGATCCTCCCAGAAAGCTTGTTTAGTCCTTTCATCTAAACCAATTTGCGGTGCATAAACCGAGATGATATTCAAAATTTCTTCTTCAAGCACCAACTTTAGCAAAATAATCCGATCCCCAAATCTTTGCACCTCAACCACACAATCCTTCAAATCTTTATGAACAACCACTCCAACACCGTTTCTGCCCTTATCTTTACCTGAATACCAAAGTTTAAAGCATGTCTTCTCGATCTCCCTTGCTTTCTCTCCAACCTATTTAGTCTCTTGAAGACATAATATATGAATCTTCCTTCTTTCCATTGTATCCACTATCTCCATCAATTTTCCAGTTAAAGTACCGATATTCCAACTACCAATCCGTAACTTCCTTTGCAATCTCTTTTGGACTAACTTCTTTACTTGCATGCGTCCACTATGCGAGAACCCTTGCAAATTTTGGACTGCATCCGGGCGGTGATGCAGCGGAACTAGATTATTTACCCGCATGCGTTCCTCATGCGAGAACCCTTGCAAATTTGAACTACATCCAGGCTGCGATGTAGCGGCCCTTGCCAATTTTTCATTGCATTCGGGCGATGCAACGCGTCGCAAGTAGGGAACGCCCCAACGAAATCTGTATGTTTGCTTAAATCCATGTTTAAAAGATCCGAACGGTTTCGAGATAAATTCATAAATAGTGTTCTTAGAAGAACTTTAAGAACACTATTTACGAATTTATCTCTCCTGCGCTGGCTGTCGGCTACCTAACGCGCAACCCTCCTCATTTACCCGGGCTTGGGACCGGCCATGGCTGAGTTAAATCCTGAGATCCTGCGCCAGGCCATCAATCATGTCGAGAAAATCCTGAGATCCCGGGTCGCGGCCACCCCTGCCGCGAGGCCGATCGGAAGAGTGAATGGTGACGTTGAAATCACCCCCCAGGATCCAGGGTAATCCCCCAAATAAATTAGCCGCTTCCCGCATGTCCTCCCAAAGTTCCCGTCTCAAAATATGGCACGTAGGAGCGTAGATACACGAGAAAACCATCGATCAGTTGAATCGACCCGGTTCAAAGCAACAGAGATCATGTGGTGACCGACAAGCATGGAACTAAAGGAGAACGAATGAGATCGCCATGTCACAAGGAAGCCCCCGACGGATCCAGCCGCATTAACCGCGCGAAATTCGTCAAATGGATGAGCACCAAACGAACGCCACGTATAATCATCAACAACTGCCAGTTTTGTTTCTTGAATAAAAGCAACATCGCAACACCATTCAGAGAGTCTCGAGCCCAAGGATCGACGCTTGACCAAATCCCCGAGACCACGGACGTTCCAGGAGAGGACCTTCATTAAAAACCTCCGGTGTTCGCCCCCAGGCCTCCAGCCCCAAGGCCTCCATCGCTTCCCCCAAGGCCGCAAAGGCCCGCAGCCTCCGCCACAGCCTCCCGCAAGGAGGCACATGAGTGAATCACCCGAGCACCATGGACATTAAGAGCGCGCCTTCTGTAAGTTGTCCCAAAGCGTCTGATGGAAGGGCCTTCCCCATCGCCTAAGAGTTGGGTTCCCGGTGGAAGAAAAGTAGGCGAGAAGGCCTCATGAAGAACAGGGGAGGGCCTCACCGGAGTCCTACGAGAATCAGACCGCATAGAGTCCTGAGGAGTGCTAACATTCAGGCGCAAGGCCTCAACTTGAATCAATAAAGAGTCGGGCGAGAATGCCCGAATATTCTGGTGAAAGGCCCGCGGTCAAGATCCGAACTGAACGGGTCCGCCTACCCGCAAGTTCTGGAGATCCGCGGAAGAACCCGATAAACCAAACAACATTGCTGGTGCCGACCCAATCTGCGGAGAGAGAAAAGTCGAATCGTCCTCGGGAACCCTCACGTCAGGGAGTTCAGGAGTTGCAGTCGATTGTTGCGGGACCCGAAAAGTCGGCTCGAAGGTTCCCACTACGTCAGCCATGCAAGGAGACTCTTCGGAAGAATCAACAACACGCCCCATGTGGCATGGCGGAGACGAAGCGTCACGCCCCACGTGGCATGGCGGAGACGAAGCGTCGCGCTCCAGCCTCACGCCATCGCCGAGCGCCACCGTCGAAAGAACCAGGCCCTCCACCAGCTCCGTCGGGTTGGAGACCGCCGGCGTAGGGGGTAAAATGGAGAGCTCAGACTTGAACCTCCAACGCCCAATCTTGAGGGACCCGAAGAAGGTCCTTCCAGGCGCATCTTTGAGAAAGCTGGAGCTGCACTCAAGGAGAACCGTAATAGACTTCCAGTCAGCCTCCGGAGCGAGGCCGTCATCGATGATCGAGAGAATGTCCCCCCACCGGCGGAACGCCTTATTGAGAACGGGAACAGTTCTAGACAAGAAAGGGACGCCGGTAATTGCCGCGAGGCAAACCTCGGAGGTAGTAGAAGCACCATCAACCACTCGAGACCTCCTCCAAAAGACGTCATCGTTAGAGCCATCAGACAGCAGCCTATCCCGATGCTCCGGGGATAGGCCGCGCACGCAACAATGAGAAGGGTCCAACATGCATAGATCCCCATAGAAGAGAGGCCCCAGTAAAACCTGAATGTGTGACCTTACAGCCTCCCAGTCGACGTCGCACCGCCGTGCGACCCCGATGAGCACCGAGTGACAGGACACGTAAAAATCTTCCTTCCCGCGCAAATACGAGCCCTCTACATGCAATTCCTGACCGAATAAGACCTCCTTTGCCCGCTGCCCCCAGGCGCAGCAGAAGTTGCACCAACAGCCGAACCACCATCCGCCATCAGAAGGCACTCGCCAGCAGGGGGGCGATGAGGCAGCTGCATACCACGAACCAGAAGACCCGCATCCAAGGATCCCTCGCGCGACGAACGGGAATGGGGATCCACCACCTGAGCGTAAGAGCGAACCGTGACCTCCCGCCAAGCGAGAGGACCGGACGGGAGCCATGCAAAGCACGCACCTTGGAAGAAGAGTAAGGCATCCCTGACTGCATCGGGCGGCGATCACGGAGCGCCCAACAAGAGGCACGACGGTGCCCCGTATTCCCGCATGCAAAACATCGCGGAGGAAGGGGACAACGAGAAGCGAGATGTCCCCTCTCCCCGCACCTGAAACAACGCTTCGCCACCTTCTTGTGTGAAACCGTCGTCCACTCCCCATCGGTAGCACCGCCATGGGCAGCAACAGCTTCGTCTAGGAAGACCACCCCCTTCCCCTTCGCACCCAACGAACTCCCCCCGAGCTTCGCATCCCCAGCCCCCTCTCGCGCAACGCCAGCCGTGCTCCCCTCGCCTTCGCCCTCCCCTGATGGTGCTCGCCCTTCGTACTCCCCTCGCACTCGCCCTTCGCACTTGCACCGCTCGCCCTTGCACTCGCCATATGGTTCTAGCTCAAAGGAATTTTCTTATCACATAGAATAGTCCCCATCGTTGAGAAGATGGCGACCTACAGGAGATGATGTTAAAGGAATAGAAAAGGCAAAAGCATTTCTAGGCCGTCAGTTCATCACGAAGGATCTTGGAACCCTAAGATACTTTCTGGGGTGGAATTTGCCAGGAATGCACAGGGTCTGGTGATGACCCAAAGGAAGTACATTATAGATTTTTTGAGTGCAACATGCATGGTTGGATGCAGACCATCGAGTATTCCCATGGATCCAAGCATGAAGCTGTATGATGATGTCACTGCTGAAGTAGACAAGAGGAGATATAGAGAAATGGTAGGTAAGCTCCTTTATATTACCATAACTCGGCCCGATGTTGCCTTTGCAGTGAGTCGGGTGAGTTAATTTATAGAGCAACCAAGACAAGTTCATATGGATGCTATATACATGATACCGAGGTATCTAAAGTCTTCTCCAGGACCAGGGTTGCTATCTCGAAAGGGCACAGATTTATCTATTTCAGCATGTGCAGATGTCGATTATGCAGGATGTCCTAAGGATCGAATGTCGACCTCAGGATTTGCCTTTTTTGTTGGGAGCTCTCTAGTTTCTTGGAAAAGCAAGAAACAAACTGTTGTGGCACGGTCCAGTGCTGAATCTGAATATACGACCAAGGCGCAAGCAAGCACGGAGATGATGTGGGTTCGATCTGTGCTAGAGGATTTACATGTAGCCGTACCTTTACCTATGCAGCTTTAGTGTGACAATCAAGCAGCATTGTTTATTGCCAACAATCCAGCATTCCATGAAAGAAGAAAGCATATTGAAGTTGACTGCCACTACACTAGAGGCTTGATCCAGAGAGGCTTGATATCTACATCTCACGTGAGCTCAGGGGATCAGACTGCTGACGTACTCACCAAGCCGTTGCTCAGAGGACCCTTCCAGAGATGTTCTTCCAAGCTGAGCATGATAGACATCTATGCTCCACCTTGAAGGGGAGTGTAGAGACCGATATTATTAATATGTTTATGTACCCTTTCATAATTTCTTATTGTTCTTTGGACTACTATGTATTTTACCCGTGAGGTCTCTCCCTATATAAGAGAGCCTAGGGTTCCCTTGAATAATAGATTGCTCATTTTTCCCAACACGTACGGTTTTTATATACGTTCCTTTTTTTTCTCTCTCTTTTTTAAATCAAACAACCCCCTGGCCGCTGGAGGCCTGTTGGGCTTCAATAACATTTTTTTAAAAAATAATAATCAGATCAGGCCACGTGGGACCTCACACAAATAACCCTTCTTCTTCTTCTTCTTTTGATTGGGGGGGGGGGCGCTACCCTTAGGGTTACCAACACGGGAATCCTTCAGTCGAACCCCGCCATCCCACTCGATGGGGGCATTCCTGGAGAGACCTATGCCGCCATCGCGGTGGCGAAGCGCCACTAGGGGGAGGAGTGCGCCAACGCCTGCCATGCGCCGTTGTGGATGGGACTGCAGGGAGAGAGCTCGTGCGAGGGGGAGATCGTGCGATCTTGGGCCAGGGCTCACCACAGTCGCGAGGGAGGCAAGGGGGGTTTGCAGCAGGAGCGCGGCGAGGATCATCAGTTCCGCTTGCTTGCGGAGTAGTTGCGACGTGTGCCAGGCGCAGAGAATTCCTGGAGGAGGGGCGACTTGGGTTGTGACCTGGTTTGCGCCGTGGCTGGAGCGGGCTTGCTGGGCCCCGCAAAGGGCTCGAGGGGAACCGAGTCAATGCGCAACTTGGAGGGCACAACAACGCTGGGAACCAAGGAGCAGACGCACAACCTTGAACAATGTTGTAAAAGTCGCCCAAATGGTCTGACTAGTAGGCCTGACTAGTCTGGTCAGTGGGGTGGCCGACCGAGTACCGATTATTTTCGACTAGGCACACTCGTCGACCAATTTTTGCTTGAAGATACCATATTTTTTCATGTTATGCTATTTTTATAAGCAAACTTATTATAATATGCTTAATGTTTTATTTAAATTCAATTACTTCTTTTATTTTATTTCGATAATATAAAAATATACAAAATCTATGTAAATATATGTATAAAAATGAGCCATATATTTAGAATAATCATAAAATACAAAGCTGATTAAAGTCCGACTAAATCTGATTAGTCGTCCGACTGCCGATTAATCCTTAGTTAGTGACCCGACCGACCAAGTACCGACTACTGACTTTTGCAACCTTGGCCTTGATCGTTCTTTGCTTGGGCTGGATCATTCTGCTCGAAGATGCATGGTTCCACTGCCAGAGCATGCCGCACCGCCTGTAGAGGCTCGCACGTCGCCTATGCGTGTGGTTAGGGCTCCATCGAGAGATGGAGATGCCACATGGAGTAGGAGAACCGGGGCTTCAAGTGCCTTAGAACTTCTTGAACAACCAGTATCAAATCTTCATGTTGACGTAGAATAGGGTTTTAACAAAACCCTAAATGAACTTCATCTTCCCTTTGAACTCGGAATAGATCACGAAGGACAGAAATAATGAATAAACTTCAGATCAAATCAGCACTGCTTGCAGGATGAACATAACAAGGGTTTCATGAACCCAGCAATTGAATCTTGATCAGAATAATGATCTTCATGATCAACGAACAATATATCGAATGTCGAATACAAAAATAAAGAATAAAATCCTCGAGAATCGAACCCGCTCTGATACCATGTTAGAAAATAGGAAGCGGAATGATAAACATAGCATAGAAATAGAGAAAGATAAACATCAAAGAACACAAGGTTTAATGTGGTACCCTACTCCTAAGGAGCGGGGTGAAACCACGGGAGAAGCCCTCAAAGGGGCGGATATTCTATTCCGTTTTCTCAATGGTTACAGGAGGTCTGGGGCTCCTTATATAGCCTCCACAGAGCCTCCAAGTCCCACCACTGGTAGATGTGGGACTAAACATAGGGATGGGGTAAATGGATCCTGGAGAGATCCATTTACCCTCCTACAACTCATATGGCGCACAAACAAATACTCCAAGGAGGAACAATACTAAATTTGAGACCAAGAGGATACATTCTGCCACATGAATATCAATGTTGTCAAAGGCGCTTGCATAAGCACTAAGGCGAGGTGAGGCCATGGTGCCTTGCTTTGCTTTAGGTGAGGCATTTTGCCTCAGGTGCTGCCTAGGCGAGCGCCTGGCCTAAGGTGTTAGACGCTCAAGGCAAGCAATTGAAGCAAAATTGGGGCTTTTTGCTAAATTCTTTCCATTTTTATTCTTTTCTTAATTTTTAAGTTGGTAAGTATTAGTTCTAAAGACTATTTAACACGTGTATTTATATACACATACATTTTAGTCTAAGTTCTACATATACACACATACAATTACACACACATATTAATTATAAGTATTATAATTACAAACATAATATACAAACACATATCAGTATATAAAGACATAAACATAAACATATGTATATGTATGCAGATCTTTGCATGCACATATATGTATGTGCACATATTTACATGTACTACACATATATACATGTAATAAACACCTACTTATAATTGTTAATGCATAAACACATACATGTCAGTCCTTAATTCTATATATACACGTATTTACTTACAAATATTTGTTTTAAGTTCTATTTATACATTTACATATACTTGCATATACAGGTACAATTTATTTTTAGGTATTATAATCTTTAACATAATATATACTTACATACACATATGCGTGTATAAACATATGCTCATAGACGTACATATTTATTGAATCGATATTAGATTGTTATTTAGGTGTATGTATGCGTGTACCATTTTTTTTGAAAAGATACATACACACATATAGATACATATTTACATGCATGCATATATATAAGATTATATTTACATAAATATATGTAATATATATATATATATATAGAGGAGAAACTTCAAATGAGTCAGGGTCTCATTAATATTATAGTGAGCCTCCAATCTCGTCCTTCTATTTTTAGTCGCACGGATGGAATTAATGGTGTATTAATTATAATACTTAAATGGCCGAATACCCATTTTGGTCATTTTGTCACATTCAAAATATAGAATATGACAACTATTAGACCAAATCTCCCTTCCTCTCTCTCGATTAATCAATGACGGCACCCTCTCTCTCTCTCTCGCACAATCGTCCAGCAACGTCTCTCTCTCTCTCTCTCTCTCTCTCTCGCACGCGCGCGATCGGCCGTCAGCGCCATTGTAGGATCAAGGACGTCCTGGCAAAGTACGTTAATCTTCCGGAGCATGACACCGAAGGGTGAGATCGATTTTCTTTTAAAGATCTTATCTCTAAATTTGTATCGACGATTGACATCTGAGAGAGCATTTGTTCTTCCTTTTTTTAAAAAATTTTCAGGACTATTCAAAATCGAGAGGTACGTGTTCCCGATCTCCTTTCCGGCATAACAATATAACATTGGATGTTTTCATTGAAAATTAGAAAAGAAATTTCAAATTCTGAGATGCCCAACGTACAAGGATATATATCTGTGTAAATTTGGCACAAGATGAGTAATATTAAGTGCAAAGTACCGCTCTGTGGCTGCTACGCGAACACTGTTTTTTTTACAATTATCGCTTTTTTTACAAATCACATAATGGATTTTACATATGTCGAATTATTTTTACATTCTCGTAGCGTTTTTTTTACATTTTATCAAATTCTAACAGTCTACTTTTATTTTGCAGAGTTCCATACAAATATTACCAAGCGGCTGCGCATTTTTACAAAGAAATGCGTAATAATTACAAAAGGTCGTGAAACAATTACAAAGATCCAATGTTGACACATAAATATATAAAATATGAAATTTACAAAGCAGTTCGAAGAAACTGCAACTGCATATGATCTTTTACAAATGGCAATATACAATTTACAAATTAAAATAATAATTTCACAAAAAACTATATAATGGGAATGCTAAAATATATTATTTGAATTTTACAAAATCAAAATATAAACGTCACATAATCTCATTCGTATTTACAAAATACATGCATTAAGTTGTATTTGCTGAGAACATTTTTGGAAATCAGCGAATATAGGAATTAACGAAAAATTCCTAATAAAAGCGAGCCTAAAATGGCACCGACGTCACTAAATGAACATCCAATTAAATTCGAAATAGAAAGACGGAAATACCCTTTTTGACATCATACCATTGGATCATGATCTAATGGATCTTGTTAATGGCTCACCACAATATTGGTGAGATCCCACCTCATTTGAAAGGGTCCCTATATAAATATATATAAATATATATAAATATAGCGCATCGCTTTTCGCAGGCGGCCTCTTAGGTGAGCGCCTAGCACCTCAGGCGATTTAGAACCCCTCGTGCCTTGGAACGTCTTGCGCTTTTAACAACACTGATGAATATGCAATCTGAGGCATTCATCACCTCCAAAAGTCCAACTCCATTTCACCAACCAAATAGATGGCCTCTGACCAACTCCATTTCACCAACCAAATAGATGGCCTCTGACATGCCACCACTGATACTTGGTCGATAAAAGCCATATTGAAATCTGCTCATCAACCACATGACATCTGAAACTTGAGAGCGAGGTGTCAAATATCAACTCAGAGGTCTCCCCCTTTATCTGAGTATGGGAGGACTGTGCACACTTATAACATCAGAGTAAATTATCCACTTTCCTTGCGGTTCTTGCCTTCTACCTTGCACTCATAACCTTCCTTTCCATCGCATCCTCCCCCTTTGAACGTCTCCTATCTAGCAATGCAAATGGGATGATTGTATGTTTTAGTTGTGGGGGATATGCACATTATCTCGCTTGCCAAATGAGTGATATAATCAGGCTATCTTGCCATCAACCAGGATTCCCTCTTTTCAAATGCCGTTATGACATTAGTACTGAAAGGAAAATTTGTGCTTCAAAAATAGAATCATTTTCTTAGGTCTGAATCTGTTGGCAGATTAGGTACTTGGATAAAAATTCTGCAGTGTCTTTTATCCCTGACCAGAAATTTTCAGTTTTTGTACTGCCTGGGTTATATGGTTTACATTGACTGATGGGATTCCTCAGATGATTTTCTTCCTCAATCCAGCATGATTTGGAACCTATAACTGATTTCAAAGCTCGCCCCTCCATTCCAATCGTGAAATCAGATCCATAGCTCCGAGAGGCTTCTAACATCTTCAGGCTTAGGCTCTTCTCTTACCAATTGGCATCTGTCATTCTAACTCAACTTTCTTGAGTCTATAATCTCTACTGGCTCTCAATCACTCTCTAGGGGTTTAATTCACTTCTCTCTCACCTTTCAGTGTATTTTTTCGCAAATGAATCAGTTTATAGAGGGCTAGTTTACGGACTATCTGAATGTGCCAACTGTGTGTTCACATCATCCTTTGCCTTGTAAAGAAAACAACTTAAGTTGCGCAGCACACTGGGACCTCCATCTTGAGAGAATTGCAGTCGTGAATTTCTTATGGAAGATTATTAAAATGTATGAGTTTCAATGATGTCAACAATATTGATGGATACTTATGAATTTAGACACGCAGACTTCTGTTTTACATCTTAAGTCAAGCCAGAGATGTTGCTGGAACAAAAGGTTTTGGATCATGTAAGACACATTTCTCATGTTTGTTTTGTAGCAATTTATGTGGGCAGGGTGTATCGTTACTTCCATGCCAAATTGATCCATCTGGAAAAGAACCCCTTATTTTTTGTAGTGGAGAGGTCTAAGTCTGGATATGATCCCGAGGGCCGAGATGGTCATGTTTTGTTGGTGAAGAATCCGTATCCTGACCTCATTACAGGATAAAATACTTTGTTTTAACTTTGGTTGTAACTTTGTTGAGGAGAGGCGTGTAGGTGGAAATGGATGTATTAAGGGGCTATGGGTGGTGAGAAAAGCTTGAAAAACATTTGATTCAGTTTTGTTGCGGTCAAAGCAAGGGGTAAGCATTGAGGTGGTTGAGGCCTAAACCTCACTTTCTTCAAGAAAAGTCCAATTTAGGTACAATTATACTAATATGCCGTGTCAACAACATTGAACTATATGATAATCACAATCTAAATAAATTTAACACAAGCTTGCAAAAGTCGGCCGACTAGGCTGACTAGTCGACTCGTCACTCGGGGGTAGCCGACTCGGTTAGGCCTAGTCGGCCACTAGTCGGTCACCCCGACTAATCGGCCGATTTTTACATCAAGTTTTTTATTTTTTTTACTTTTTTAAAGCAAACTTATACTAATATGCTTAATGTTATATTTAAAGTCAATTGCTTCTTTTGTTTCATTATGATAGTATAGAAAATATACATATCTATGTTAATATATAATAATATATGTATAAAAATGATTTATGTATTTAAAATAATAAAAAAAATTCAAAATTGACTAATGGCTGACTAAATCTGATTAGTCGTCCGACTGCCGATTAATCCTTAGTCAGTGACCCCGTCGACCGAGTATCGACTACCGCTTTCTGCAGCCTTGATTTCACACCATAAAATAGTGGACACATCACAGCATTACACCAATTAATACTAACATCAATGCATCACTAGCCATGAAACTGAATTTAACACCAAGCCAACCAATTTACACCTAAAACGAAAAAAATTGCGTGGAACTATAAGCAACTTAAGTGGGGTTTGGTTTTGCCCATATAAACTTGGTCATGTGTTTTGCACATGACATATAGATCCTAAGTAAGGTTTACACCTCATGACCCCTCGATACCTGCACTGTCGTGATCAATTTAGGCACATGCCTTGAGGCATGGAGGTTGATATTTTGGATCTCTTGGTGGCACTTTTCATGCCGTGGAGGTATATGTCTCAAGTCTAAACTTTCCGACTAAATTACAACTTTAATTTTGACTATGAAGAAGATGGATAACAGGCTTCGACTGGCAATCCGTCTCAAAGTCATCTTTTAGTTTTACAAAAGAAATAGAAAAAACACATATGAACTTTAGAAATGCAGCATCTAAAAAAGAGATCGAGAATGACAATACAAGGAAATCGATAACATAACTTAATTTGTATTATTTCTCTCTTTTCTTCGGTAGGATGGCTGCGCGATCTATTCACCTTCACCCTTTATTAGTTATCACATCTTTACTTAGAATAGTCTGGCCTCCACTTGGGATTGCTGGGAATTTAGGAGTCTGAAAAAGATAAATCCATGAATTTAAAGGCGGAAATCCTTAGGTATGCTTCACTAACCCATAATTTTAAGATGGCAATGGAGGAATGCAGCAGTCAGGAGTGAACATAAAAAATGGTCATAGTTCATTGGTATTTTGTATTAGGCATCATTTCTGTACTGATATTTGAAGCAGCGGGTTTTTTTTAAGAACCGCTTCTTGATAATGCTACTTTCCATTGACTGTTTATCCCAACTTAGCTTCTTTTTAGTTTGCAGAAACTAGAAAGCTTATGCACATTGTTAATGTGTACCAATGTTTCATTTGTTTCTTGATAATGCTACTTCCATTGACTGTTTATCCCAACTTAGCTTCTTTTTTGCAGAAATTTATATTTGTTAATGTGTACCGACGTTCCTTTCTCCTTGTAGGCATTTGATACAGTGGACCGGAGGAAGGAAATCTAGAGGAAGTTAGACAGCATCGGTGATATGGAACTGTGGCTCTCTTTACTTGGTGCAGCTGTCCCTGCATTTATTACTGGGCAAGTGATCAGAGTCAGGAGGAGGCGTGCGGAGGAGCAAAAACTCAAGAGTGCTCGTGGTAGGGAGAAAAGCTCGGATGAGATTTTTGTTTGCGAGAGGGTTTGCACTTCCAAGAGAATGTTGAAGAAGGTTGGTGCCTTTTCCAAAGATCCAACCCCTGACACATGTGTCACTGTCTGCGGAGTTTCTTCGCTCGACGCATGTGCTGATGCTTGTGCTCGAACAGTTTGCGTCAACCAGCATCAAGTTCCCAATTGGAATGATGTCTGTCTCCGCCGCTGCCAGAGTGAGTGCCTCAAGCTCTCCAGCTCCTCTGCTTATTAGCACAGCATGTCATCTATGCTTCTCTTTTTTTTCGCTTCTTCCCAGATCCGGTTGTCAGCTTATGTTAAAACTCAGTGGTGTTGACAGATGCGGAATCTTTGTTTTATTCTTTAATTTTGTACACCCTAAAGTGTTCTTTTTAATATATTTCCACTGGCTACTTTAGAGGCTTTATCTCTTAATATTCTCATGCATAATGAAAGAGAATAAATCGCGGTCCGATGCCAATCCAAATGCTGGAATGATATCAGTGGGGCGTGGTATGCATGATTGCCTGTCCATGGTAGAGGTGTTGGCGGTCTTTGCCTCCGAATCAAACTCGCTGATGGACCCATCTTGCATATGTACCCATCTTTATGTGCATACCGGATTTGCAATGTCGCATAAAGACAGGATTGTGACAGGTGATGACCAGCTTAGTTTGGTTGCTTGTTGTCACTTTAATGAGTGCAATAATTGTAAGGAAACCATTCCATACACGCACTCGAGCTGCGTACGAAAGCCGCAAAAATGGACCCATATGGGGGGATCTCACTTGAAAAATGCGTACCATGGGCCCATTTGGGTTAGAATGCGCTTCTGTGTTCAGTATTTTGGTATTATTAGATGTTTCGTTCGACGTGTATTTTAAATTGATTTAGCCATATTGTTGAAAAGATCTGCTTACTAAATTATTATGCTTGATTATTTCAAGTATATATTTCGTTCCAGGGATTGTAAAAGTTGGTGTTCGGTATTCAGTTGCTTGCGATGAGTTGTCCATTATATATAACCAGATTAGATTATATGGAAAAAGGTTCCATGATTTACTTTTCTATTAATGATTACCGAATGAATGATGTGTATATAGACGACTGAGACATGTGAACTTTAGCATGGATTTATGTATGTATGCATGTATGTACATATAGAAATACGAGGAGGATTGAAGCAGGAACAGGAGAGGTGGCTCCCATCTGAGAGGGAAAGGGGATGGAGATATTTGGGGGAAGTGTGGTCAATGGCATCGAATCAAAGGAACGGTCGCGGTGAGGTCACTTTTGTGTCTATCTCGTCCTTACTGTTCCAGGTCTAAAGTGCACAACATTCATATTGTTATGGAGATCTCGATAATGGAAGGATGCTCTCTCTGAGAAGTGGAATAAGATGTGGTATTCCTCCAATCTTCCTTTGATATTATCGGCAAAGATGTCGTCAACTATTTCACTTACACCGAAGAGGGTGGGAGTCCAATTAAGTAGATATGGATTCCAATGTTCTCATTCCTCTGGCTATTCGGGCTCGAGCAGACGGGGTTCCACCCACCGTCCGCTTTGCCGCGTCCACTCAATAATTCACGTCGCTTTGTGGGAGCCTTATAATATTCCTTCACCGATTTGATGCATTCCTGCCTTTTTTTTCATTTGGAAGAATAATTCAATATTCGATACGTTTGCAATAATGGTCGCCACTGCTGCACATTGGAGACAATGACGTCACAGTTAATTCCCCTTAAAGGAAGTTAACTTGGCTTATCCGCTCTATTTTTTTCCATCTTTTTTGAAAACACTTTCATGGATTTTCATCAATATATCCCTATATCATGCGAAACAGAGACTCACCTCCATCCAGACAGTCGATTTCAACAATTCTATGACCGTTAAAAATGATTGTCTAGATGGAGGCCGTAGGAATCTTTGTTTTGCACGAAACTTGAATGATATAATATAGTGATAAAATGATAAATTTCTATGAAATTATTTTTCAAAAAAAATTTAAAAATGAGAAAAATGAAGCGGGGAGAGTCAAGTTAGCTCTCCCAAGGGGCAACCCCATTTTACTATATATATATATATATGGAAAAATGGAGATGTCCGCCTCATTTTTCCGCATTTTTTATTTTTTTTGAAAAATATCACCATATATATTCATCTATATATTTCTCCAATATGTTATTCAAATTTCGTCAGAAACAGACTCCTATACCCTCCATCTAGAATATGTAATTTAATTTAGACCGTTGACATTACATGTTCTAGATGGAGGGCATATGAGTCTCTGTTTCTGACGAAATTCGAATCAAAACTGTTTTAGATGTGTATTATATATTTTGGATGTGTATTATGCATTTAGATGCATATACGTGGTGATATTTTCAAAAAAATAAAAAAATTAAGGCAAAATGGGGCAGGGCAGTACAATTTTTCCACATATAGAGGGGGCCTTTGATGGAAGCAATGGTGAAGGAATTGAGGTGAAGATTGGTGATTATAACATTTGGAAGAGAGATACTTTTAGATATCTGGGATCTATTTTGCAACATGATGGGGAAATTGATGGAGATGTTACTAATAGAATAAATGCAGGTTGGCTAAAGTGGAGAGGAGCCTCTGCTGTTCTCTGTGATAAGAAAAATTCCTTTAAAAATTAAAGGAAAATTTTACAAAGCAGCCGTGAGACCTGCTATGCTTTATGGTTCTAAATGTTTGGCCTGTGAACCATAGACATGTGCAGAGAATGTCTATAGCAGAAATGAAAATGCTAAGGTGGATGTGTGGACACACACGTAAAGATCAGATTCAGAATGATGCAATAAGAAAGAAAGTTGGTGTGGCTCCGATTGAGGATAAGATGCGAAAAAACCGCTTAAGATGGTTTGGTCATTTGCAAAGAAGACCATCTGATGCACCAGTTAGGAGATGCGAGTGTTGGAATGTTGAGCCAGCTAAGAGAGGGCAGGGACGGCCCAAAGAAGTGTTGGAAAGAGACCATACGAAGGGATCTTTGTTTTGTGGATATAAGCCCGAGATTGACCCAAGATAGATCTGAATGGAGGCGAAGAATCCATGTAGCCGACCCTACTTAATTGTTGGAAAAGGCTTTGTTGTTGTTGTTGTATATAGGGGGCCTTTCTATTAGGACTTGATCCTTCTATTTGTAAGGAAGGCCAGCGATCATAGCCACTAGATTCAAATCTAATGACATCATCTATTTATTGATCCAAAAGAGTATTTTAGTCATCAATTTTTGTATTAATTATCCATATCATTTAATATTTTGCAATACTAAATTTAGCTAGATCTAATTTTGGTAATTTTTCGCAATACTACATTTAAATAATACCGAGTTTTGTGCTGGACGAAATAACGTGGGACATATGTTTGTATCCTCTCATTTTTCCGTAGAATATGTGGTTCCTTTTGTAATGATTGTATATTTTTGTACAATCCATGGTTCATTCAAAATTTATCAGTCATTTGTAGGAATTATATGGTTATTTGTATAATACAATTTATGTTAGCAATATATTAGTTATTTTTACGTTTTTCATTATTTATGTGAAATCTGCAATCTTTTTTTACAACAAATGTTTAATAAATGCTTTCAATATGTATAATACACATCTAAATATGCATAATACACATCCAAAATGTATAATAAGCATCAAAATTGCGTAATATACAACAAAATACAAGATATATAAAAACTTCATTTGTCATTCACATCTAATTGATATGTAAAAATACACATCGAATATGTATAACACATATCGAAATTATAATAATACACAATAAAATTGTATAATACACAAGAAATATGCAAGATATAATGGCTGCATGTCTCCTTGGGTTGCCACCACCATGCTACACACGCTGCCATCCAATCTGCATGTTGGCGTTGTCGCCTACGTGAAGAACTTCCCAAAGAGTCGCGACGTCATCCCCCGACAACTACGCGCACCACCCACTTTCGCTTTGCCGATGAGGCCACGCATGAAGTTGGGAATCGCTCCAAGAAGCGCCTAGTCATCATCTCGTATCAACGATCGCTCTCATTGCCATCATCTGCGGCAACGACGTCATCACCTGCAAGGAACGTGTCAACGATGCGACGGAGGAAAGCGTCACCAACACCAACATCAATGCCGTTTGCTCCTTTGCGCAAGTGTTGTCATCATCCGTGTCCTCCTCTTCCTCCCATTCGTCGCCGTTAACACCACAAAATGATGTCTTGGCTTGTCAAAATAGTTAGGGTTTTTTATTTTGAATAAGCAATTAAGAGGACATTTATGGAGGAGATAATTGAGGCGGTTACATACTGTATTTAGATAATGTATAAAGATCAAAATAAGTTTTTGCTTATTTTATAAATAATATCAACATGCCATTAATAACAACCACAAGATTAATTACATATGGCTGGGATTGATGAACTTCTTTATAGATGGAAGGACCATGTTCTATTGGAAAGATATCTTATATGTATATGTATATGTATGTATGTGTGTGTGTGCGTGTGTATGTATATATATGTATATATATATATATATATATATAGGGTAAACTGGGGCCGCCCCTATGGGGGAGCTAACTTAGCTCCCCCCGCTCCATTCGGCCCGATTTTTTTTATTTTTTTTGAAATTTTCTTCCGTGGATTTTTGTTAATATATCCCTATATTATGTCATTAAAATTTCGTACGAAACAGAGACTCCTACGACCTCCATCTAGATGGGACCGTTTTTAGCAATTCTATAACCGTTAAAAAATGACTGTCTGGATGGAGGCCGTAGGAGTCTCTGTTTCACACGAAATTTTAATGACATAATATAGGGATATAGTGATGAAATTCCACGGAAGAAATTTCAAAAAAAAATAAAAAAATCGGACGAAATGGGGTAGGGGGAGCCAAGTTAGCTCCCCCCGGGGGGCAGCCCCATTTAACCCATATGTATATGTATATGTATATGTATATATATATATATATATATATCTGTGTGTGTGTCTATATATATAGGAGTGATCCTATGAGATGAGATTTAGTGAGATGGTGAGATGAGAGATTCTGGACCACTAATTTCAACCTTCTCTCTCCTGGTTTCTCTATCCTGGCTGAAACTAGTGGCCCAGAATCTCCCATCTTACCATTTCACCAAAATCCGATCTCATAGGATCGGCCCTATATATATAAGACTATAAGAGTTGCGAGCCTACATCCGAGGTGTAGGTAACTACCTACACCTGACTTTTTTTCATGATTTTTGAATTTTTTGAAGGAAATTTTAGGGGGATTTACTTAATATATTGAGGGAAATACGTGTCTCAAATTTTTCGCAAAACCAAAATTCCTAACAAATTCATCTAGAAGGGGTCAATTTCAACAATTCTGAGACCGTTAAATTTAGTAATGTTGATGGAGATGATAAGAGTCTCGAACTAACTAGAATTTTGAATGACAATATGGTGATATATACTGATCTGATTCTTCCAATATTTCATTTCAAAAAAATCAAAAAAATAATGAAAAAACCGGGTGTAGGTAGTTACCTACACCCCTAGGTGTAGGCTCCCTTTTCATATATATATATATATATATATATATATATATATATATAGAGAGAGAGAGAGAGAGAGAGAGAGAGAGAGAGAGAGAGGGAGAGAGAGAGGATATCTTTCCAATAGGATATGGTCCTTCCATTCCTAAAGAAGGCCGACAAGCCCTTCGTAATTAATCTTATGGTGGTTATTAATGGTACGTTAATATTATTTATATTTAGCAAAAACTCATTTTGATCTTTGTACTTTATCTAAATATAGTATTTAACCACCTCAATTATCTCATCCATTAATATGCCACCTTAATTGCTTATTCAAAATTCGGAACCCAAAATATTATGACGTGATGATGTATCATTTTGATGCATTGACGGCAGCGAGCGGGAGGAAGAGGACGACGAGAATGACGACAGAGTGTGATGAGCCATCACAATCCTTAAATCAAGTTGTGGAGGCATTGGTATTTGTTGCCGTACTTCACATCTATTGTTACAATATATGCGGACCACGATCAATCAGATCATCATATTATTATGTCAACGATTGCTTCTGTCCATATCAATATACAAATTTCATCACGAGCAACTATTGAGCGGGATCTTCGTGGCCTTCTCCTCATTGCTGTGCACAGGAACCATTGGTCTCGACATCATCACGAGCATCTTCCAGCAGCGAAGGCAGTGGATCAACTGCGGACAGTTTTGGATGTGTATTATATCTTACTTATTTCAAGTATATTATATAATTTTGATGTATATTATAAAATTGTGATCGATATTATACATATTGGATGTGTATTTTTACATATCAATTGTATGCGAATGACAATTGTAGTTTTTTATATATCTTGTATATTTAATGCATATTACACATTTCGGATGTACATCCCACATTTTGGATGTGTATTATACATATTTGGATGTGTATAATATATGAAAACAAACAATATACATGTATGTAAAAAAGATTGCATATTTTACACAAATCATCAAAATATAAAAATAACTCATATTGTTAATATGAATTGTATTCTACAAATAACCATAAAAATTTTACAAATAGCTGACGATTTTTTAATGAACCACGGATTTTAAAAAACATATAATCGATACAAAAGGGACCATATATTCTAAAAAACACGTGCGAATACAAACATCGGCTTCCCGCAATGTTGCCCAACACAGGATAGGACATTGTTTAAATAAAGCATTGCAAAAAAAAATAACAAAAATAGATCTAGGTAAATTTAGTATTTTAAAATATTAAACAGAATGTATAATTAATGCAAAAGATGAAATACCTTTTCGAGCAAACAAATTGATGATGCCATTAGATTTGAATCTAATGGCTATGTCGTCCTTCCTTACACATGGAAGGACCATATCCTATTGGAAATCCCCCCCCCCCCCCACACACACACACGCACGCACGCACGCACGCACGCACACACAGGGTTAAATGAGGCCACACCATGGGTTAGCCAATTTGCTACTCCCACCCTCATTTTCCCCCTATTTTTTGTAAAATTAAAATATGTACATCACTATATCCTTCTAACATGTCAATTCAATTTCGTCAGAAATAAAGACTCATACCCTCCATCTTAAGGGGATCAATTTCAACAATTCTGAGACTGTTAAAATTTAACAGTCTTGATGGAAGGGATAGAAGTCTTGAATTAAGTCGAAATTTTAACGACATCATGATGACATATTGTGATCTAAATTCCAATAAATTCTATTTCAGAAAAATAAAAAAAAATACAGAAGAAAAAAGGTGGATTCACTGAAATAAATATATTTCCAGGTAACAATCGAAGTCACGGAGCACTGTTGCCTTTACTGTGCAATCCTTAACAACTTCGGCAACCAATACATAGTTAAATACAGTGATTCCCACACAAACATAATAGTAATAATTCCCACAGTAAACCATCATGTCAAAACAGTTGCACGATTTCTACCAAAAACATGTAAATTATTGAGGAAACAAACCTTTATGTACATCAAACTACAGAGCAACACGTTACAGTTGCAACCAATTTAACAGCCATGCGCGCAAGAGAAGAGAGGAACAGATTGAAACTTCATATCCCCCAGAATGTACATATACAAGAAGAGGAACTATGCCACTACAATAAATTCAATATATATATATATATATATATATATTTATTTATTTATATGCATTTGTATCTATTGTTCCCTTCACAGGGAAAGGACAGCTATTACTAATTACCATTTGGTGGTAATTAATGTATCTAATGCTGGTTTAGAGCCAACTAAACCAAGCCATTGTTGCCGGCGAAGTTGGCGACATGGAAGTTCCCTCCAAGCAGAGACAGGAGACCGCCACCATGAACCCTCCCCTCCGGAACCCTGCATCCATCGCCATCACTGCTTTCATGCTCGGCGCTGGACTTTTCAGCCTCGAAACCATCGTCGAACGGGGATCTCATTGACTGGGGAACTAACATCTGGGAAGGTATTAGGAGAGGGACTCTCCCTCTGCTCCTGGACAGAGCACTCGCACTCGCACCGGAAGAATAATCATCATCCATGCTGCTGGTCGATGCAAGGCCGCTGAACTGCCCAGGAGCATAGGCAGCATGCAAGTTTTGCGACCCGCTACCTTGCCGAGCAGCTGCAGCTCTGTTCCCATGCGCTGCACAGAGCCCAGTCCTCCCCCTAGCGAACTTGTCACAGCCACCTGCCCAGCTGCACCTTCTTCCACCACCATGCGCCTTGCAGAAATCTGTGCTCCCTTGTGCACTCTTCCCGCATCCCTCGTGCTTGCATCGCTTCCCTCCACCGTGCTTCACGCAGCAGTCTGTTCGGCCACGAGCGCTCTTTGTGCATCCGGGCACCGCGCAACGCTTCCCTCCTCCATGGGCCACGCAGTAATCAGTGCCACCGTGGACGCTTTTAGTGCAAATTCCGCCACCGTCATGGAGGCAACGCTTCCCTCCACCGTGCCCCTTGCACAACGGAGTGCTCCCTTCAGCTCCCTTCGTGCAGCCTTCTACAATGCACCTTCTGCCCCCACCATGCGCCTTGCAGTGAACGGTGCTCCCTTGCGCACCCTTAGTGCAGCCCGGATGCTGGCACCGACGGCCTCCGCCGTGCGAAATGCACAAACCCGCCTGCCCTTCCGCACTGCGGGTGCACCCTTCTGCACTGCACCTCTTCCCGCCGCCGTGCCGAATGCAAAGACCAGATCTCCCACGGGAAGCTTTGGTAC
This sequence comes from Ottelia alismoides, assembly GCA_037367405.1. Lineage (NCBI taxonomy): Eukaryota > Viridiplantae > Streptophyta > Magnoliopsida > Alismatales > Hydrocharitaceae > Ottelia > Ottelia alismoides. The sequence goes on from JAZKJV010006492.1 coordinate 126,885, forward strand.
ATCCTTCCTGACCGCAGCGACGCCCACCTCCGTGTGCAATGCAAAAGTCCGTTTTCCCTTCCGCACTCTTGGTACAGCCAAGTTCTTCGCAACGCCTGCCGCCTCCATGAGCTTTGCAGAAAGCCGTTCTGCTCTCAGCACCTTTGTTACATCCAGGTTTCTGGCACCTCTGCCCGCCTCCATGCGCGATGCATAGCCCAGACGCGCCTCTTGCTCCTTTTGAGCACCCCTTGAACCTGCATTTCTTTGGGTGGTGTACACGAGTGCGGGAAGGATGATTGTCCTCCGCTGCAAGATCAATGAAATTCGCTCCCGAACAATCTGTGGTAGCTGAAGGATCAGGACTATGGTGGTGCTCGTTACTAAAAGCCATGACTTCGAGTGTGTCCATGCCACCGCATTCATTTCCAGGTGTACGTGCCAAGAGAAGAGAAGGCATAAAACCACCACCATTAGTTGACCCCTCGTCAACAACAGACAGAAGAGCGTTTCTTGCACTTGGATACAAGCGGCCTTCGGCGTATGTACGAGTCTGATCATCCCGTTCTGTATTTTTAGAGAGCTCCCCAGCATCCCACGATAGTCCAAGTTGCAATGTCTCACAACCAACATTATGGCTCAATGTCTGTTTCAAATGCGAAACCAGGTCCTTTGGTCTGTTTTCCGCAGCAAAGGGATGAATGTTTCCATACGAACTTGTACATCCCAAACCAAGAGCTAGCACACACCTGTCATCATCACGTGCGGGGAGCTCCTTAATGCAAGAATCCGTGACATTTGCGGTACTGTTCACAGCATGGGCGTAACAGTTGAGACGCAATGCAGTGTCACCCATATTATCTTCACCACATTCGCGGTTTGACATATGCTGGCTTCCGTAAATTAAGAAATTTGACATGTTCAGATCCATTGGCCTCGGAAGCAGATGGTTGCAAGGTGACAGGTATTGACGAACCAGTCAATGAGTATGATTATTTAACTTATGTTTAAAAGAGATAATGCGGCTAATCATTTTGTGTTATCTACTGCTTCGACAAATAAAGTAGACATCGACAGAAATGCAGCCTCCACTCACAAAACCAGAGGTATCAGCACGGTCCATGGCCAACTGCTGAGTTGATTTCAGGACTTTGCTGCTGAGAAAGCGGCTATTAACTCTCCAAAGTCTTAGAGAAGCAGATCATGCATAAAGGGCTCTGAATTACCCAAACTGAACTCCGTAGGCCAGCTATTCAAGAATCCCAAGAATTCCACTCTGCAAACGGAGAATAATCACGACCAAAGTGAGCCCCATGACATTGTTCTAGAAAGTTTAGAAATGAAAAATACGTAAACATGGCTGCAAATGTGACAGTATTCGATACAACAAAGTTTCCATTCTAATGCATACTTCATTTTTTTCCTGTGAAGAATTCAAATTGCATAAATAATAGATACCGATCCAAGTGTACTTTCAAATAGTCACTACTCAAGATCACAAAAATGCACTGATTGATAAACAAGTAGAACCAAAGTTTTGAAGAGCAATACACAAAGGTAAATGCTCTAACAATTGAGATTGCTTGGGTGTTTGGGCAATTCTAAAACTGTATCCTACAAAGATAAAATGTATATCGTGCCCTTTATGATTATGACCTAACATAGCTAAGCACCACAATAACACCATTGTCGACGACGACAGAGTTCCAGTAGAAAGCACATGTAAACAACCATAAAGATGGATTTCTATAATTTACAATGGCATTCCAACGGTGAAAATTATCTTAGGGGAAATAACACGGAATCCTAAATGCCAGTTTTGGCCTTGTCCCTTCAGCCCCATCTCCCACATCTTCGCTATTTCTAGGTAATACTAAATTTAAAGTAAAAACATGGCATTTATATAAAAGAATACAGATCACTTATAAATAAATATTTCATTTGTCCAAGGAAACTAATAAGTCTTTCATTCACCAAATCTTTTCCTACAACAGTTCCACACTACATTGTTAAAAGACCATATCAAGGGTGCCAATTGTCCCACTATGTCAAATCGAGTCTAAGTGGAATTATAATTGAGCCGTGTCTTAAATGAACACCCAGATAGCTTTCCAAGAAAAAAAGTCCTAAATCATAAGTAAACTGCTCCTCCAATACAACTACAGAGAGTAGAAAGATACTACAAAAGAAAATATATGATGTACTTCTAAATAGACTTAAATAGAAGGAATATAAACATGTATATCATTCCATGCTCCTGCAAATATAAGGCTACATAATCCAATTTTACCAAGAGTAAATCTACCAAGAGCAAAATGATGCCCAAAGAATCACAGTTTCTTGGAGTATAAAGTCCAAAACAACATATCCCCGTCCTCTGAAATAATATTGTTATTTAACGGCAAAGAACAAAAAACTAAACAATTAGATGACAAGTTTTAGATGGAAGCACAAAAAGTAGAAAAATAAACCAATTAATGAATTTAACTTATACTAAAATCTATAACAGCCGGAACTTGTGTTGCTGTTAAAATCTTCATACAATTGAAAGTAGAAACCGGCAAACAGATTTATTTACCCAAATGGAACTAACTGCTGCAAGTATAGTGCAGGTCAACATGAACACAATTGAACTTAAAACATGAAGGCAGCTAAAAATCTAAAGGAGAGAATTCCCAGATGGGCTCTCTGCTTATATTGACAGATTCTTAGAAAATCTCGCATGAATAATACTCCCCGTGAAGTAATAAAACGGAAAAGTATAATGATGAATAACCAGAAAGCAAACTGTTCGATGTACATCACTTGAAACTCAAGGGAAATGAAGAATAATGTTCTTCTGTCTCCCTCCAAATTTTCACTACGCAAAAGTCAAAAGTATAAGATCCGTCGTTCTCCACGATCCTAAGAGGGAAAAGCTCCTTTGTATTATAGAAGTTCGAGTAAATTGAGTTCCTACTGAGAACAAAACATGCAGGGAAAAACATTCATACATGACAATAACTGCACGTCCTGCAGAATGCCCTCCTTAATCTGTACAGAAGAAACTCATGACATTGCTTGCCGATCTATCTACATTTTAGAGCTGTAATTCACACAATAAAACATCCAGACAAGACCAGATGATTACTCCCAAGGAAATATATGCACACAAGAAGAAGAACATTACGGCAATTCGTTATGCCCCGAACACCAGTTTCAGTTTCAGACAAAAAGCAAAGCCATCTCATTTCAGTCTCGACTCAAGCCATCGGAACGAGCACGAAAACACACCAAGCGAGATCATGCAAAAAAGGCCCAAACTTTCCAGAAGAGAATCGCAAGATCACCCATCCACAAACCAGTCGAGGAGAAATCAAAACCCCAAGAGCCTATTTTGACAAGGACACACTTCAGAGAAACGAATTACCTGCTAAAACCACCAACTTATGACGGAAAAGACACAGCAAGAAGATCCCGTTACACAAAGAACAGATAGGTGAGTTAAAGATCCATCGGCGAAGCGCCCAAAGCCGGCGAGCGAGATCACCCACCTCAAGCTGGCTTTTCCCAGAAGGCCAGCAGAGGAGGAGAGATGGGTCGGCGCTGCACGAGGCGGAAGGGTGGGAGAGAGCGGAGTCAGAGGAAGAGGTCGAAGGAACCCATTGTTATTGGCAGTGGGAATGGTGGTGCACGCGTCCGCGGAGGCCTTAGCTATTTATTCAATTATATATAACGGGGAGAGAGGAGAGATATGATGATATGATGTGAGATGTAAAATTAGAGGAAGGAGATGCGGTCCGAGCCGAATGGCGTCGATCTCTGATCAAAACCAAGTTGGCTGTGGACGCGGCCGAGCGAGGACGGTAGCAGGAGCGCCACGTGGAAGGTGGACTCTGCCGCCCCTTTGGTGGACCCCATTATGGTTGCTTACCCAAGGCAGTGAGGCACACGTCGGGTTGGCCATGGGGTCCGATCGGTCCGACCCGACCTAATAGTCCGACTAGAACCAAACCTAAAATTAAATGGACGAGATTTGAACCACAATATGACCCTAGCAACGTCACAACTCAAGTCGATCAAATTATATAAAGGTTGGAGAGTTTAAATTCGGATGTAGGTAATTTTCCAGTATTCATATCTTATTTTTTTTTAAAAAAATAGATCTTTAGGAGATTTAGATCACAATATATCACTGTCACGTCATTCGAATTTCAACTTATTTTGAGACTTCTAACTTATCCATCAATATAATCAAATTTTAACGGTCTCAGATTTGTTGAAATCGACCCATTCTAATGGATATGTTAGGAATGTTTGTTTTAAACGAACTTTGAAACACACATTCTGGGAGGGGAACAAAATTATTTCCCATTTTAGGTATGGAAATAAAATATTTTCCAGAATGGGCACGTATCAGCGAATTGTTTGCCGCTTGCCGATGTGACGCGGCAAACCGTTTGCCGTGCTTACGTGGAGACCGCGACAAATGCATTGCCGTGCGGCAAACGGTTGTCCGTGGACGGCAAACCATTTGCCACGCAATGGCCTTTCCCGCTTATATGCCGGAGTTGTTGTTGGTTTATTAAAACTTTTATTTATAAATAATATATATGTAATATATACTATTTATTTAGTAACAAAATTAAATATTAATATTAAATATTATTTAAAATTTTTAAATTAATTAATATAAAATGAATTGATATGAAATTCAGATTAATTGAAATTGAAATGTGTGAAAAATAATTACTGATTCATTAAATGAAGTTAATATAGTATATTATTAACTAATATTTAATTAATTTAGTTTATTAATTCATATAGTTTTAATAATATATATTGCTTTATTGATATATAAGTCTAATGATATTTATAATTACTATGTTAGATATATCTTTATTGGTATCGTAAACATCTTTATATCTAGATGAAGGTTGGGTTTTTTAATATTGATGTAAGAAAATATAAAGGAATAAAGTTCTTCGATCTATGGTAAAATTAAGTTGTAATTTTTAACATGTAAGCGGGACATACTTCTATTCATAAATTCTCAAAAGTATAGAAGCTGAAATATTTCATTTGCTTGATAAAAGATACATACGGTACTACAGACGCAAGAGATCCTGAAAGTAGACATATATATATCAAGAGTTTTCAAAATGACAACATAATTTAGTAACTCTACTCACGACCTCGACCTCACTCGCTCTCCACGCAGCGCACTCAGACGTGCATACTTTAATGCGATGGTGTAATGCAGATCAACTAAATCGGCATACAAAATTTCTTTCTCGTCATAAGGTTATGTAAGCGGTGACGTCTCGCTCTGTGATGAACTGTGAATCGGACTGGATTGCGGGGAATAAGGGGTGAACTGTGAATCGGACTAGATCGTCTGAGGATGAGGTAGTATCTCCACTGACTCTAGTTGTGTTGTGGTTGGTGACCTGCTCGGTGTCATGGTTGGCAGTAGATGCGCTGACGGTGGTGCATGGGATGGTACACAGTTTGAGGCCCGACTAGGTGGCGCACGCACTGCTAGGAAACGGTTGTCGGGCAGACGCACCGACTTGCAAGCTGTGATACGTGTTTTTGCCATGTCCTGTTCGGATGTTATAAAATTTGAAAAATTAATTAAAAAATTCACATCAATGTCATCATAATAATAGACATAAATTCTTCTGCAACAATGGGATAACAACAGTAAGGATAATATATTCTTAAACATAATATTCTTTTGTATAAACGAGGATAACATGTGGGGTACAATTAATGAAATCATTTTTTCGTGTGGTGTACAATATGCGAGAGTGGTCCCTTTGATGAAGATGCTTTCCCTTTCTCCCCTCTGTCCTGCTCTCCTGTCCCTGAGCCTGCCTCCCCCTTCCCGTTGTTGCTCTCCTACCCACATCATCCCGACCCCTAGCATGGCTACTAGCAGTTCTTCTTATAGGTTCAACAGTGGTTGAGCGTTCCCTTCCGATGGTAGATCTACCACCCTCTGTCTAAGTTGATACGTTTGAAGCACGAGGTGGCTCCTGGATTGTCACCGGTAAGGATACAGTAGATACCCTGGGAAGATCCGTTACAGATGATTGCAAACCCCAAGTGACTGGTATGGCGCCATAACCTGGGAGTCTAATGAAAGAGGGTTGGCTTTGACTTTGCCTCATGTGTTAGAAGTATTGTTGTGCTTGGGAAGGCTGAGCTTCCTGTGTGGAAAGCAAGTCAAATGACGGTATTGCGAAACCCATTTGCTGCATCTGGGGAATATAGGGCTGATTGTAGGTGTGTGTCGCCTGATACAACGGACCAACTTCATCTGTCCTGGAAGTGTATTGATCCCCCACTGTTGAGAAGCAAACGTCGTGGGCTCGGTGTATGAAGTGTACATGGGGGGGACATCATGTATTCCCGGATCAATCAGTGACATATTCTGGATGGTGTAGTCAACATAGCCAATCAATTGTTGCAATCCAGTGCTCCTTCGATGTTCCGTCATCAATTCCCTCATACGAAATAAGGATTTCACCTATAACGGAAAAGTTGAAATCATAAATTAGGAAGAAATTATCTTTATAATATTAAACATTAGGTAGAAAATTACCAATTGGTTCCACCTCGGTGCATGTGGCTCATACGCTTTGCGGGGTGGTGGTATGGTCGTAGCAATCCAATGTCGTGTAATATGCCAATACCAAGTAAGGTAGTCAAATAAGACATCAGCAACTGGCTTATCCAAATCCCTCTCTCCAACAACGTCATTCAATCAGTGTTGCCGTTGGGCCAAACACTCTTGGTGGTGTAGTCCCCAATCATATGGTTCATTGTCTCGTGGTCTAGCCCGTTTGTCATTTGAGGAGATTTGCGACATTGCATCCAGAATGTATTGTTGCATCCCGAATTGCCTCATTACCCTATCGGGTGCATGCATGACAACAACGTTGAAGTATATAAGCACTGTCTTCGATCGCTAGATAGCTTGGCCCTCACGGTAAATCTCAGGTAGTTGCACCACATGTTGGGCCTCGTAGGGTGTCCACCGTATCTGTTATCGGTAGCGTATAAATATTGTTCGAATCTGATTTAGTCATGACTAATTATGTAGCTTACATACCTGATGTTCTTCTTGCAGATCCAACTCGTTACAACAAAATGACAGGTGAGTGGTGGACACATTCTTCCTGTGTGACCTCCTTCCGCTCGTCCACCTAATGAAAAACCATTGAACGTAAGATCCACATTAAAATGAATACCCATATGCAGTTAGAAAGTTGTTTCGACCTTTCTGTATAAGGGGCTGATCGCAGAGTTTCCTCTATCAGTTGATACGGACGCGGACGACCAATGTGGATATGCTCCCAAGACCATGTCTACAAGGTGAAATAAATTGTGTTATATATGTGCAGATGCATGCTAGCATAATTTAGATTTGTTACCTGTAGTAAGGTCCAAAATGCGTATGCTCTCCGAACGTTCATGAGAGCAAACTGGTCCAACTGGCAGTACATCTGTGCTAGGACAGTTGCACCCCATACCCTACGTCCACAATTCTCGAGGCCCTGTAAGAGTAGAAGGTGACGTAGATGCACCTTGTCTGCGCTAGCGTCTGTTAACAGGCTTGTTCCAATTTGGAAGAGAATCAAGGCACGGGCAACTCGTAAAGCTTCTGTGGGATCCGTCGATTGGAGAGCAGCAGAGGTGAGCAGCATCTTGGCTATCCACGTTAACCTAAGCTTCCCACCCACTAGTTCATGGTCCTCGCTATCGTCCGGATTGGCATCGAAGACTTCAGCACAGTATGAACCCCAATCCAGCTGAGGGTGTTCTTTCATGTCGGTCACTGGCAACGATTCCACCCTTATCCCTGTCAGTTTAGAAACATCCTTCAAAGTGACGGATGCCTCACCCTGACGAAGGTGGAAACTATGAGTCTCCGGTCGCCATTTCTCAACTAGTGCCTTCATGAGGGCCTAGTCAATTGTGGCCCATTTCAGGTTGGAGATGCAATGGAAACCAACGATCTCCAACTGCTGATTCACGGCATCGCTACGTGGCTCCTCGAGTATGCGATTAAGTGTCCGACCATGCTCGACAAAGCAATGTGCATGAATAACAGAATTCAACGATTAGATTGAAGTAATTGGAATCACGATGCGTATATTGATGACTAATCGTGTCACTATCCGTGAGTGACCGAGCAGAAAGATGTTCCCTCTGCCTAGTCAGTACTGAAGCATCGGCATGCCCTGCAAATGTCTCCATCGCTATGCTAGAAAAGTAGATCTCTTTATAATACAAGAAGAATTATTATTTAAATCGAAATTCTGCAAATGACAACTTCATGAAGGTACAACACCTACAAAAGAGTTTACAATGTTTTGCAATAAAAATTACATAGAAACTAACGGTGCCTTCTGTCACACGTTGTCTTGTTGTGACCATGCTCTTTACATTGACTACACCTTACTTGTACAGTACCCATCTCGTCAATGCTACCCCTTAGTCGTCGTCTCCTTGGTCGACCAGGTGCTGGGACAACATTGAGATGCAGCAATGGGGAGGGCTCTAACGGTGGTCAGAATAGTCGATCGGGAATCGGCACAAAGGCAGCTGCGTAAGTGGCCCGGAATGTATTTGCTGTATAAAAATCGACACAAAACTTCAAATGTTCGGTACTGACATTCACGTTGCCACAAACCGCAATAATGTGAGGGCAAATTATTCTCATGGCCTGCATGTAACCACATGTGCATACTGATTGCTGACTGTTCATTTTCACTGTATAATTTCCCTCAGCAGCACACACTTCGAAATCAGTAAGTGTGAATTGCTCGATCATTAGGTATCGCGCGGATTGTACGAGACCATAAGTGAATTTCTCATATCGGGGCATAAGTTGATCGGTCACCGTAGCACCAAACTTACGTCTTTCAACGAAGTATGTGTTGAGGCGGTAAAACACGGTCAGGACAAGTGTCAGCATTGGTAGACCACGTATGCCTCTAAGAATACTGTTGAAACTTTCTGAGAGGTTCGTCGGGGTCAGACCCCACCGACGACCCTCATTGTAGGCGTATGCCTAATATCAACGATCTCCACCTTCTTGCCTCATTATCCAATCGTACGCATCTGAGTCGGCTGTACAGATTTGATGCAGAATCCTCCCATGCTCGTACTTGCTGGTCACGGCACCTGCGCTGTAGAATTTTTTTCTGGATCCATTTGTTTGTGTGTCCGGCTCGGTGCACGTTGGCTTGCATGTGGCTAAGGTAAAAACGGTAACAGTGACCTCTTGCGATCGAGAAATGCGATGGAAGCAAGTTCCTTAGACCTGGGAATCTATCACTGATGAAGCATATACCATCACGGTCAATGATACCCGGCAATTTATGGAGAAAGAATCCCCACGAGTCTAAATTTTCACCCTCGACAACCGCGAAAGCAATTGCGAAGAGGTGCCCATTGGCATCAACGGAGGTAGCTGCTAGGATGTACCCTTTACATTTACCCCAGAGATGCGTGTCATCAATGCTCAGCACTGGCCGACATTGTGCAAAACCTTGTATTGACGGTGCGAAAGCCCAGAACAAACGAAAGAAGGCATCCCTGTCTTCTACTCGATCACCTGTTTTAGGGTGAACCACCGGTTGATGTTGGAACTCAAAAAACGAATCGGGATTACAGTGCTTCATCAACCACATAAATCGTCGGATGTCCGCATATGAGCCAATGGCATCTCCGAAAATCTTCTCCAATGCTCGACGCTTCCCATTCCTTATCTTCTTGTAAGATATGCATACTTTGTACTTGTCCTGAACAAGTAACTGGATGACACCAGCGTAAGAGTTAAGTTGGACCGTAGAGTGGTAAGAATAAATCTCCCAATAAATTTCGTAGTGCATGCTCGATTGTCAACAAGTAATATTGCATTACGACAAGTGTGTTCCAAACGATAGCTATGCACAACCCAAGTGTCTCGGTGACTGTTGTACAATGCATGCAATCTCCATCTGCAATCATTGAAGATACAACACGCGATGTATTGGGAGCTCTTTGATGCGTCCACCTTGAACTGGACGTGTTTTGCCATGCTCCAAGTGCTTAGTTCGTCCACTAAGGATGTCTTTGAGTCAAAGGAACGATTCAACCAATAATCTTTACCGGATGCGCCTTCAGACGTTGGCTGTGGAACTTCATTTAGAAATGGGATCTCCTCTACAAATGTGCCAAAGATCCAATTATCTGACCTGAAGAAGTCTGGAAGATCCTCCATCGTATCCAAATCCATCCCATAGTCTACTGATGGATCGAAAATAGGTTCATGATGTATCGAATGAAGAAGAGACTCTTGATCGTGATCGGTCAACACTCCCCCTATGACCAGTACTGCTCCTACAGTGTTCTTCATTTACCCCACCTCTAGCATGTTCATCTACATCTTCATCCTCTTCTTCTTCCTCTTCATCTTCCTCGTCCCCCTCGTCCTCGACTTCATCTTAGTCATTGTCTTCAGCCTCGTCCTCATCATCGACTCCATCGTAAATAGATATGTTAAGGTCCAAACCTTGCATCGATGATGATCCCACGTCACGTGGTGTGAAGAAATCTCTACCGCTTCAATTAGTAATTCCATCATTCCCACTTGTCGACTAACTCGCAACATCAACTTTGTTATTTTATCTGACCCAATAACGATTGGACGGAACGAACTCGCATTTGTGGATCACTTGTAGGTGATAGTGATCTCGAACATGTCGGGTGTATATCCAGTAAGACCGTATATGTAAGCTAGTAAATCATTATACCTACAAGATACAGGTACTCCGATCATGTCGCTCTGACCGCCTTCATAACCGATCTCAGATTCTATGTTTCTTACTCTTCCGCTCCATAACACATAGAGGGCATTGACATCACTCATTTCCTATACACCACTAAAAGTTACTACCATTATTTTCAATTATAAGGATTACTAATTAATTAATAACTTATTATTTAAGTATTATTGTTATATTTAGTTATAATTAAAAATTATTACTAATTCATATGGCTTATTAATGGTAATAGTTATTGTTTTATTTTAATCATAATTTATTAATAGTAATTAATGGTTATTATAAAAAATTTTAGAATTAATATTATTAATTATTACTAAATTGTAATTATGTACATTACTTAATAATAACATAACTTGTTTACTTAATAGTTATTACATAATATAATTACTATGAGAAATTTTAAGTATTAATGATTACTAATTAATTACTAACTTATTATTTAAGTATTATTGTTATATTTAATTATAATTAAGAATTATTTCTATTTCATATGGCTTATTAATGGTAATAGTTATTGTTTTATGTTAATCATTAATACTTGATATTTGTTATAATGACTATATAATTAATAAAGATTATTACTAACTATTACCATTAATGATTATATAATTAATCATTTAAATTACTTTATATATTTAAATATAATTGTTATATTTAATTATAATTAAGAATTATTACTAATTCATATGGCTTATTAATGGTAATAATTATTGTTTTATGTTAATCATTAATACTTGATATTTGTTATAATGACTATATAATTAGTAAAGATTATTACTAACTATTACCATTAATGATTATATAATTAATCATTCTAATTATTAATTATATATTTAAGTATTATTGTTATATTTAATTATAATTAAGAATTATTACTAATTCATATGTCTTATTAATGGTAATACTTACTATTTTATGTTAATCATTAATACTTGATATTTGTTATAATGACTATGTAATTACTAAAGATTTTTACTAACTATTACCATTAATGATTATATAATTACTAAAGATTATTACTAACTATTACCCAACAAGTTCAAATTACTTTTAATGAATATATAATTCTATATTTGTTAGTAATTAATAAAGATTATTATTATAAATATTAAACACAATTTCAACTTCATATTAAATTTGTACTAATTGTTAATTATATCATTTATTAAATATTAAATATTCTAATTAATATGAGTAATTAATATTTAATGATAAAAATGTTGTAAGCTCTTCAATTTAATGAGAGAATCGAAATATGTGTGCGGTTCTATGAAAATTCAAAACATAAAAGTCTAACTATAATGCCATCATGTGTGTGGTTCTAAACTAAAATCCTTATACTACAAGAGACAACATTGATGAATGCAATAAATAAAAAATAATTTCTAATATCTTTATATTTCAATTACATGAGCAATATGATTTTTTTAAATAAACAAAAGAAGTGAATAAAATATATTAATAATTTGACAAAATTTAAAATTAATATAAACCATGCCTTAGAGAGGAGGGATTGATGGAAAAAAGGTGGAAAATGGGAGGGAGGAGAGTAACAATGGGGAGGAGCAGTGTGAGGGAAGAGGGGATCCGGGGTGGGGTTTATATACTGCGCCCAGCGACAAATGGTTTGCCGCGACATGGCAAACCATTTCCCGTGTAGGGCGGGTCGCCGACCGGGTCTGCCCTCCTCTGCTGCAACCGTCGCATCGAATGCCTTGAAGACCGCAATCCTCACTGACCGCGCCACTGGGCACGGCGAACGATTTGCCGCGTTCTCCACGTAAGCATGGCAAATGGTTTGCCGCACCACATCGGAGAGCAGCAAACCATTTGCCGATACGTGTCCATTCTGGAAAATATTTTATTTCTGTATCCAGAATGGGAAATAATTTTGTTCCCCTCCCTGAAATGGGAAATAACTCCTTACCCAAGGCAGTGAGGCACACATCGGGTTGGACATGGGGTCCGATCGGTCCGACCCGACCTAATAGTCCGACTAGAACCAAATCTGAAATTAAATGGGCGAGATTTGAACCACAATATGACCCTAGCAACATCACAACTCAGCCGATCAAATTATATAGGGGTTGGGGAGTTTAAATTCGGATGTAGGTAATTTTCCTATATCCATATTTTTTTCTCTTATTTTTTTAAAAATAGATCTTTAGGGGATTTCGATCACAATATATCACTGTCACATCATTCTAATTTCAACTTATTTTGAGACTTCTAACTTATCCATCAATACAATCAAATTTTAACGGTATCAGATTTGTTGAAACCGACCCATTCTAATGGATATGTTAGGAATGTTTGTTTTAAACGAACTTTGAAACACACATTCTACTTAATATTTTAAGTAGATCTCCTAAGGATCCCTTTAAAAAACAAGAAATGAGAGAAAAAGAGGCGGATGTAGGAAAGTTACCTACACTGAGGTTTAGGCTTCCCGACCCTACATATATATTGGGAAAATGGGACTTCTCCCTGGGGGGGTTCATTTTTTATTTTTCGAAAAAAATGTAATCATCATAATATCCCCATAATATGTCATTCAAATTTCGTCAGAATCAGAGGCTCTTATGCCTTCCATTCAGAATAAGTCGATTACAACAATTCTAAGACTGTTAAAACTACACGTTCTAGATGAAGGACATATTAGTCTCTGTTTCTTACGAAATTTGAATGATGTATTAAGGGATATAGTGATGAAAATACATTTTTTATTTTCAAAAAAAATGGAAGGAAAATAGGACGGGAGCAGCTCCAAGTTTCCCATATATAGTTCAATGGGGTTGTCCCCTTGGGGTACCAATGAGTTGTCCCCGCCTCATTTTCCTGCAAATTATTTCTGTTTTTTTTAAATATCATTATATATTTTCATAAATATATCCTCCAATATATCATTCCAATTTCGTCAGAAACAGAGACTCGTGTACCCTTCATTTAAAATAGGTCAATTACAACAATCCAAAACTGTTAAAATTACATGTCCTAGATAAAGGGCATAAGAGTCTTTGTTTCTGACGAAATTGAATTGTCATATTAGAGAGATATATTTATGAAAATACATAACAATATTTTTCCAAAAAAAAACAATTCGTCGAAAAATAGAGCAGGGGCAACCACCTATGGGCAGCCCCCTCCCCCATATATATATATAAATAAATATATATATATATATATATATATATATATATATATGAAAAATGGCTCTACCCCATGGGGGAGCTAACTTAGCTCATCCCACTCTATTTTTTTTATTTTGTTTTAAAAATAAATCCGTGGAGATTCATCATTATATCCCTATATTATGTCATTCAAGTCTCATGAGAAACATAGACTCATACGGCTTTCATCTAGACAATAATTTTTAACGATAGTAGAATTATTAAAATCGATCCCGTCTCCATGGAGGCTGTAGGAGTCTCTGTTTCATACGAAATTTGAATGACATAATATAAGGATATAATAATGAAAATCCATGAAAGTATTTTTCAAAAAAATAATAACAAAAAAGGAGGAGAATGAGGCTAAGAGAACTACGCTAGCTCCCCCAATGAACAACCCCATTTTACCCATATATATGGGAAAAATGGGGCTGCCCGGGCTGCCCCCACCTCATTTTTTACAATTTTTTTATTTTTTTGGAAAAATATCACAATGTATATTCATCCCTATATCCCTCGTATATGTCATTCGAATTTCGTCAGAAACAGAGACTCCTACAGCCTCCATCCAGACGTCATTTTTTAATGGTCGCAGGATTTTTTAAATCGACCCTGTCTGGATGGAGGCCGTAGGAGTCTCTATTCCTGATGAAATTCGAATGAAACACATACACACACACATAGAGAGAGAGAGGGACTGTCCTGTGAGATGGAGTTTTTGTGAGATGGTGAGATGGGTAATCTAAAACGCTCATTTTACCATCATTCAGGCATGAACCCTGAGGGGATTTAGATAGAATAATGAGTGGAAAGTGTATTTCAAATTTAATGTAGAAAAATCCCTAGCATGCCCGTATGGAGGGGGGGGGGTCAATTTCAACAATTCTGAAACTGTTAAAATTTGACAGTCTTGATAGAGGGGATAGAAGTCTCGAATTGCGTTGAATTTTGAATGACACCATGGTGATATATGGTGATCTAAATCCCCCCATATTTCATGTTGTGAATGATGGTAAAATGAGCGGTTGAGATTACACATCTCAGCATCTCACAAAATCCAACATAAGATCCCACCCTCTATATATGGAATGAGGTTGCCCCATAGGGGGAGATAACTTACTCCTCTACCCCATTTTCTTCATATTTTTTATTTTTGGAAGAATGTTTATATGGATTTTCATTATTATATCCTTATATCATGTCATTCAAATTTCGTGTGACTCCTACGACCTCTCATCCAGACGGGGCCGATTTCAAGTGTGACCGTTAAAAAATGATTGTCTAGATGGAGGTCATAAGAGTCCCAGATTCTAACGAAACTTGAATGACACAATATATGACTATAGTGATGGGTTTCCATGAATTCATTTTTTAAATAATAAATAGGAAAAACGAGGCGACGAAAGCCAAGTTAGCTGCCCTCAGAGGCAGCGCCATTTCCCCTTATACATATATATATATCCGTATTTTTTTTATTTTTTTGAAGAACATCACCATGTATATTCATCTATATATCCATGCAATGTGTCACTCTAATATCATCAGAAACAGAGAGTTTTATGCCCTCCATCTGGAACATGTAATTTTAACGATCTAAATATTGCTCTAATCAACCTATTCTAGACGGGGAGTATACGAATGTCTGTTTCTGACGAAATCCGAATGACATAATGAAGGGAGACATAGATAAATATACATAATGATATTTTTTAAAAAAAATAAAAAATTACAGAAAAGAAAAAAGGGATTTTTACCCGGCAGACCCTATAATCTTTGTCAATTACCTCTACGACAATAGAAACTACGTAATTCCTCCTTCGACCCGTAAACTTGCTCCGTCTTACTCCACAAACCCTGCCGTTAAATTGACATATTTTGGCCTAACTTGCTTGGGTTAAAAGTTAGTTAATCAAACCACATCAGATCCAACGGTGTCTTTTCTTCCAATCCCTTCTTCTTTCTTCTCTCCCCTTCTTCTTCCTCTTTCCAACGATGCATATTGAGGAGGAACGAACAACGACTAGAATAACAACGTGAGGAGGGGCGGAATAACAGCTCAAGCAGCAGGGGGAGCTGTGCGCGGGGGGCTTTGAGTGGCGGGCAGGGGGATGGCGGCAACGAGAGGGGCAGCTGGGCACATGACTTTGAGCGACGTGCAGGGGAGGGGGGCTTTGAGGTGAGCTGGGAAGGCGGCGATAGGGTGGGGGGTGGGGGGGGGGGGGGTGCAGCTGGGCGCGGGGGGCTTCGAGTGGCGGGCTGGGGGCGACGGCGGTAGAGGGGCAACTGGCCGTAGGGGACTTTGAGTGGCACGGGGGGGGGGGGGGTGCAGCTGGGCGTGGGGGGGCTTCGAGCGATCGGGCGAGGGGGCAACTAGGCTCGCAGGGTGGGGAGGCTTTGAGGCGAGCTGGAAAGAAGGCGGCGGGGGAAGGGGGCAGGGGACTTTGAGCGGCAGGCAGGGGAGGCGGTCGGGAGGGGCTTTGACGCGAGCTGGGAAGGGGGGGCATTGAGTCGAGCTGGGAAGAAGGCAGGCGTGGGGGGGGGGGGTGCTGGGAAGGCGGCGGGGGGGTTTCGGCCGTCGGGCAGGGGAGGCGGCAGGAGAGCTTCGAGCAACGGCCAGTGGAGGAGCTGGGGGGGGGGGGGGGGGGCTAGGGGGCTTCGAGGCGAGCAGGGAAGGCGGGGGGGGGGGGGGGGGGGGGGCAGCTGGGGCGCGGGGGGGCTTCGAGCGGGGAGGCGGTGGGGGAACTGTTGGGCGCGGGGCTCCTCAACGGCGGGCAGGGGAGGAGCAAGCTAGGCGCAGGGCTCGAGGGAGTGGGGCTGGGAGGAGGAGCACTGCAATGCTAATTACGGGGGTATGGGTGTAAAAAACCTTGATATAAAAAAATATAATGGAATTCGGTCAGTTTTAACGGATATATGGATGGGGATTAACCACGAGGTATGTGAGGTAAGAGTTAATAAGTTTATGGAGTCGAGAGAGGAATTACGTTGTTTGAAAGGTCGTAGAGGTAATTGGCAAAGATTATAGGGTCTGCCGGGTAAAAATCCCAAAAAAATGACGTGGAGGTTGCCCGTCGAGGCACCCCCATTTTACCCACCCCACACTTACATGGAGAGTCCTAAACCGCTACTATGATATGATGGTGCAATGCATACAGTTTTTGATGCATAATCTAATTGGAATAGGAGCTATTAGTCATGCTAGTAAACATTCGATCTCGTACCTCCATAGATCCAATATCTTCCGAATCTTTGTCTCAAGTTATGCAGAATATATAACTTCCTCTAAAAGGATATATGTTTAAAATAACATTACAGTATGTGGAGTATGCATCTGGATTTGGGCCTACCTGACAGGTAGTTTGGGACCGAGTGAGGACTTTGGGCCTATACCTGAGCCTGACTCATGGGCCCATAATTTTAGATGGGCTTGAGCTGCGCTCCAAAGGACCCGGCCCAGTCGTCTTCGTGCTCAACACTGCACAAGTGTTGGGCGTTGGCTATTTTAATCGAGCCCATGATGGCCATTAGCTCGGATAAGTATTCCAGTGGATATTTGCACATACTTTACAAATCAAACAAGACTGAGAAAGATGAACGGCCCCACCCATTCCACTTCCTCGTACTTGGGTTGCGAGTATCCCCACCATCATCTTTCTTTCGAATGGACTTAATTCAGACACACTAATCCTCTTGCTCGATGATATTTCTCCTTTCATATTTTATCTTGTTGGCGCTTATTTTGTTGATATACCAGCTTGGAGGGTCGGCTTTGTGGAGTCCTTCGTGGGAGAGTATATTATTGCTGTTTATAATGGATAGGTTTGTATCTAAATGATCCCATGATTTTTACCCATCACTTTTGTAGGATTTCTCACGTTAAAAATCATCGTGTTCGTGTGGTTGTAATTTGTTACTTGATTTGCTTACGTGATCAAGGAAAGCAATCCAATTTTAGATTTTCGAAATGATTTTCAAGGTATCACCACCAGTTTTCAAGGATGGAGATTAAATTTGAAGATGAGATTTTGAGTTTGTTGTTACTTGCTACATTATTAGATTCGTAGAAGACTATATAGCCTCACTTACTAGCCTATAACTAATGGTATTGTTTCTTTAGAAACTATCAAGTCATATATTCTCAACGAGGAGATGAGGGGAAAATCCTAAGGCATCTCTTCACATTTAGAGATTCTTACCATAAAGAACAAGGGGGGCATGTTGAAGAATAAGAAAAGCAACGACAATAGTTGAATCAAGTCCAAGTTCAGATATAAGAACATGAATGCCAACACTGCAAAAAGGAAATGTACATCAAGAAGTGTTACTTTCGACTCAAGAGAGGAAATAGAAATGGAGAAGACGAGTAAGGAAAGATAAACGACGAGATGAAAATATAGTTGTAGCTACTCAGCAAAATCATTCTCATTATTTGTAATGATGAGAAGGTAAATACTGTTTATGATGGTACTTCTTGGCTTGTTGATAATGGTTTTGCTCTTCATGTTACTTCTAACATGGATTTTCTTTTCTTGCCATACATTTGATGATTTTGGTATACTGAGAATGGGTTATGGTTTTTGTCTAATGGTGTAGGCATTAGTGATGTTGTGTTGAGGAATACTAAGGTGTGTTGTTAACACTTATAGATGCGAGGCCCACACTAGACATGAATGTGAATCTCATGATGAATATGTGATTTGTCATATAAAGATGTGTAAATTATGCGAAATCCATTACCTAATTCATTCATTTCCATCATCTATACATAATTCATAATGTAAATTCTCACACACATTATATTAAAAGCAACTAAAAGCCCAAAAAGACATAAAACCTTAAAACAACTCATGTTTTTTATTTTTACCAAGGAACTAACATTTGGATAATATATCAATTAGAGCATAATGATACACTCATAGATTGACATACCAATTAATCTTACAATTATTGGGTTAAACACCCACATAAGTAAATCTCAACTTTCTTTTTCTTCTTTGATTTGTTGACCAAAAGAACTCCAGTTGGGTTTTTTTAATGTACCGGTGTTGATCTCAACACGCAAGAGGAGTGACATCAATCCCTTCCTCTTCCTCCCGAGGACACTGTATGCGACCCACACGTCATCGTCTCCCCCCTCAAACATCAATCACCGATGGTTCATCTCACCGCCTCTCATCTCCTTTAAACTCTTGTTGATGGTTGGATTCCACCAATGCCACAACGAGGATGCCTCCCCACATCCTCTCAACTCCAAGCACGACCTCCTCTGCTATAAATTTATGACCATGGCCTCCATATTGAAAAAGTGATCGCTGGCATTTCTCCTCCAATGAAATTTGTCGAACCACCACCTCATTATCATCTTCTTTCCCGACCGTTGCTCTGGTCAGAGAGAATGTCATTGGGGCTTGAATCCTAAATGGGTGATTATTGTGTGATTCATCATTCTAGTCAGCTGAAAATAGAACTTCATCCTATGTATTTAGATGTATTAGGTATTATAACTCATAATTAACATTCATGCACTTGTAAATAATTTGTATAAATTAATATTTCATATTGCATTCATATTCACTTGTGTATATTTCTCATAACTTCACCTATTTTTAGTTAATTCCCACTAACTTCAAAATCGATTTCATTGTCTACATATCACTAATATTAATCAATGAAAACTTCTAAAAATATTAACCAGTACTTATGTGAAATAAACCCAAACCCTAATTCCATGACAGAAAGCGTAAAAGCTGATATATCTCACATGCAATATCCAATTTCACTCTATTCACTTTTGAATTAATGTACACTTAATTATATAAAAACTAAGATTAAATTCAAAAGAATCGGAGTTCATTTGTGAAACATGGATTTTGGGACCGAACTGTATATTGTACATATTTACCGAATTTTGACTTGTTATTTCATGTACATATTTAACTTTTTTGATTTGTTTATTTTTCATGTTTTTATTTCAAAAGATCTCTTAATTAGTTACATAAAAATATAAAAAATCAGAAAAATAAAGAAAAAGATCAATTCTGACATGAGTACACCGACCAATTCATATGTATATATCTCACATTTTCCGTTTATATCGCACTCATAAAAAATAAAAAAATGAATTTGTATCCATTTCATTATTCTACATCATGTTTAATTTTTGCATGAAATGTTCATTTAGAAAAAAACCAAATAAAAAATACAAAACTAAAAAAATCGTTATTTTGCATACATAAAATATCACAAAAAAATCATAACTTGCATGCATAAATTATTTTGCATTTGAATCCTTCATGAACATTGTAAATTGCATTTAGATTAACATATTTCATTTTGAGCATTTTTGTATTTGAGGTTGTTTTTTATTTTTTATTCATTTTCATTTACATTTTCTGCATGGTCAATGGTCAACAATCCATGTGGATTACCTTGATTGAGCCACCTCAACACCTAGGTTAAAACCCTCTTCCCCAGTCAACCCTTATTTAGCCGCCCTTAACCACATTCATTGGATCTAACCCAAATCCAACAGTCGATCCCTCCTCCGCTTAGTTCTCTTCCTTCTCACATGACACACACATGACAACTGCTAACCATTAGATCGAGCCACGATCCAAAGACTCCCATCTCAATTCCAACCACTGCCGATCTCCAGATACCTACTCCCAACGAACTCTCCTTATTTGATCCCCGTCGTCCCCGCCCTCTCCATCGACCCAACTCGATCGTCTCCTCTGATTTTCTAGGTTCGACCACCCTCTCTCTGTCTCTTCGTTAGTTTTCCCTAATCCCAAACCCAAATAACCATAATCCCCCTTCATTACCCCTTCTTTAAAATAGTTGGAACCCAACCACCCCTTAAATTTCTATGACTCCATCGCCAGACTCACCACCTCCTAGATCCAACGAACAACTCCGATCTTCCAGGAACCCTCTCCAACCAAAACCATCGACCTCGCTCGAACCTCTTCACTTGGAAACAAGTCATAGACCCATTATCCCTTCACCCTAATACTAATCGAATCAAAAAGTGACCACCATGATCTTCTCATGCCAACAGCAGAAACCCAACCACCATGCCATTATCACTCCTCCCTTCACCTACTCATCAAGCCTCTATCTAGTAGAGATCCAAACCAACACCTTCAGATCTCCCTCCTATTAAAACCCATATGCTATATATGACCATCTTTTATCTGCTATTCTCCGATATGCTCCAACTACATCAAGGGAGAGAGTTAGGAACTCGGTTGGTTGGTGACAATAGCCACGATCCAGACGACGACATCCCATTGGCGAGATCTACAATGTGCCTCACTGTGTAGTAGAACTTCCTCATCATTCTCTGCCCATGACTGACGGAGATCACTGAAGTCAGTGATGAGATGTATTTCCTCCTTTTTAATAATGTTAAATTGTAATATAGGAGGTGGAATTCTGATCAACAAAAAACACAATTTTGAATATGTGGAGTATTTCACTTGGTAAGTTTACCAAGGTTGAACTTAAGGAAAAATGACTTTTTAGTGAATTGTTTTAAATTAGTCTAGGTAATTACATCATTTGCAATATGAATTTTTTTGTCAGGAAATAATGCAAGAAAAAGAAAAAAAATTAAAAGTATGATAATGCAATTGGAATGAAACAATAGAAGATGAATCTGCAAATAAGATCTTTACACCGTCAAGAAGTATTCAATATCCTTAAATAGACTTCACAGATCCCAAATGTTTTTCATGAAATATTATCAATTAAACTTCTAAAGAAGGCTAAGAGATTAATTTAAATACTCCTACAAGAAATGTTGAGATCAATTATCCAAAAATAAACTTTAACGATCAGATCTCCAAGTCCATGTAATATCTCTTCCTCAAATATAATTTTTTTATCACGAAATAGCAAGGAAGTTATTAATCTAAGTATCATCTAGTTAAACCTCTGCAACAAGATTAAAGTTCCTCAAATATAATTATGAAAATATGTCAAATAAAACCTGCATTAATCAATGAAATCATCAAATAATATTTTACTTTAATATGCATTTGATCTGTCCACACAATGTCTAGAAAGATAGAGCATTAAAAGAGCTTTAAAATACCATAATGTACGTTAAAATTGGAACTAAAATGATTAATATATCGTAAAATGAAGTCTCAGAGGTTAAAATGCTAGACAAATAAAAGTTACTTGTACATTTCAGTCCTTGGAGGGGGCGTATATGCAATTATTCATAGCTAAGGGGTATCCTTGGTAAATGTCCAATGACAGGGTGCATATAATATTCCTTGAATAACTGAGGACGTAATTGTAAATTGATCAGGGTCACGTGCGCGTAGTGTGTGATGGTCTTCTTTGCAATTTGGGAGAGTCGTAGGAGTACTGGTGCAAATACTTTTGCAGGCGTGTACGTGGGCACATGAGGCACAGTTGGTTCGGTGGACTGGGCACCTCAGCTTGGCTGACCGGGACCTCCACGTATCGTGCTCCTGATTTCTTTAGTGATGTCCAAAGCATGAGAATCCAACCCAAGGATTCTGGCATATCTGATGCATCCAATGAATGCTGATCTTACGACTGAATTTTGGGCAGTCTTAGTCGTCTATGTTACACCCAGTTATTGGTCGAGCGGCTAGTGTACGCTATGGAGTTTCTTCTTGGGCTTCTTCTTGTCTGATGATGTGCAATGGATTGATCGTGCTTGGTCTCTGGGAGATGTATGGGGCTGTAGCTCCGGTAGTGAATGGTAGACAAAGCTCGAGAAGTGGATGGGTTGCAGGAGATAGAATGAAAAGATGAGGAGAGAAGAAGCGAGGTGATTTGGATCAAATAAGAAGAAAAAGTAGAAGAAGAAACTGGGGCTGGTAGCAACGAAAGAGGGACATAGCAGCAGAAGAAGAAGAAATCGAGGGAGGAGGAGGAGAAAAGAAGTTCTATACCTGATAATGGTGGAGGGTGTTCTCCTAGGTAGGAGCTCAACACATAGCTTCGATGATCGCTCGAGATTGCGACAGAGATCGAGCTGGGCAGCTACACTACCGTGGGCTACAACCATGAGGAGGGCTTCATCGGATCTCATCTGGGCATAAGGAGGTCATTGCTCGGATGGGGGTGCTTGCTGTCATAGGTGGATCTTGCTCCAGATCTCTCTCTCTCTCTCTCTCTGTGTGTGTGTCTCTCTCGGTCCTGTAATGGTGGATGCCCTATAAGGATAGTGCGAGCTGGATTTTATAGGAGGAGAGGAACGACTAGAGGTGCATGGGATTCAATCCATGTTTAAGTGGAAGGCTTAATTGTGGTGGGAGTTACATGTAGGATATGGTCGGAAGGAATCCGATAAGATGGGTGACGACGGATGAGATGGATCAAATTAGGGTTAGGGTGTCGGTGATTGGAGCGGATATGCGGATGAGGGAGGAGGTGTGCTATAAAGGAGGGTGAGCAGAGCTGGAAGGTGATCGGAGATTGGAGGAGGCAGAGAGGAGATGGGTTGGATCGAGGATGAAGGAAGGGGATGGCTTACAGGTGCCATTGGATCAGGGTTGATCCAATGACGTAGGATGGTGGAAGAGTGCACGTGAGATGCACGTGCTGGAGCGAGGTGGAGGCGGATGTGATTCTGATAGTTGATCAATCATAATCCAACAGTTCAGATGGAAGACACTATAGGAGAGAAGGTGTGGACTGGTCAAAGTAGCAGGTGTAGTGGCTATGGTGTGGACCAATGAAGGACTGCCAAGTGGCATGGATTGTTGACCAAGGTGTTGACCAAAAGATAAAAAGAAATAAAAATAAGAAAAGAAATAAAATAAAGGGTTAAATTAAAAAGTGATCAACATGAAAGTTGTTGATTTCAATGAGATCTACAACTTTTATGAAGGACCGAAAAGAAAATAAAGCCATTTTTTTAAAAATACAATTTATATATATATTAATAATACCCATATTTTTATGGTTTGTAATTTTTTGTATTTTTATTAGATTCTAATTAGTGGATATATATACATACAATATTTACAATAGTAATCTAATTTCTTGGATTTTTATAAGTTAGAAAATAATAAAATAAAGACACTCAAGTTAATATATGTAGAATATAAATGTTCAAATCTTTTCATTTTCTTTCAGTTTTAAGATTTTTATGCATTTTATTTCTTAGTGCCATGTTAGTTAACAACTCAAAAAAGTAATAGAAGAAGAGTTAAGATAAAAAGATGATATTTTACAAATAAAATGATAAGATCAAGTACGGCATAAATCGGGGTTATTTATTTATGTATTTTAGTCCTAATTCTTATACAATTAGTAAATATTAATTAATTCAATTTAGGGAATTTATTTGATGATTTATTAAGGAGATTTTGTTGAGATCCTTATATAAAGTAGATGAATCGTGGAATCGTCACCCCCTATACTTAGATCTTTGCTCATCCCTGAGCAGTTTGAATGAGTTAGAAGGTTGAATCCTTGACTGTGTATGTGCAAATACAAGACTTGGAGACTAGTCCACGAGTTTCAAGTGACTTCTTAAGTCTAAGTCAAACCAAATCTCATCCAAAAGAAACTCAAAAAAAAATAATTATCAGACTCTCATGTATACATATTTGTATAGCAGTTATGACTTTAAAGGTGTTGATTCTAATTTCTCACGTACAGTCTTTGCTTCGCCCGAAGCCCTAGTCTAAGATGATCTCTTTAGGATCCTATTCTCAACTTTGGTCCAGCGACCGGGTTTCTCACTAATTCATCATCTCTTTAGTTGCCGTACATGAAAGTGTGATGGTTAACCGTTCAAGTATGGAGGGAGTAGGATTGTTTCATTTATTTTCTCCTCTCATTGGAACAAGGATCTCTCGGGAGCCTTATTACACACATTATTTTTGGTTGCAAATTATCATGCCTGCCAATAAATTCAGGATTCGTTAGCACTTATTTTCCTAGAAATGCACCAGGGTGTGTCTCTTTTGAGTATCTATTATACCTTTGATACCTAGACTTGTATCACTGTATGATGTAGATCTCTTTTTGTGTGTTCGTCTGACTCCTATGGCCTAATAGCTTTGGTCCAAGTGGACACTTTGTAAAGGTTGGGAGCGCTTGCTAGTTATTCAACTCTTTTTGTAACGTCCCGCTTCGACGGTAGCGCATCTCAACACCTATTCTCAATATTACCCAACAACAATCATAAACAACCTGTATGATATACCATTTATACAACAAAAAAAGGGAAGAAAATCTAAGTTTCCATTGATCACCAACGTTCACATAAGAATGAACATAAAATATAAGATGTCTCTTTATTACATCATAATTAGACGAAACAAAGGGAGATAAAGCAACTATAGAACTAAGCCTCAACCTCAACAATGTCCTACAGATGCACCACCGAAAATGCGAGCCTCCGTCTCTTGTTCGACACTTCCTGTTGGATTTCCAAAGAATGTAACTCATGAGTCAACTGACTCAGTAAGGATAAAATAAATTAAATCAAAAGAATATAGGTAGGTAATGCAAATGCAATAACTGAACAAGTTTAATGGAGAACAATATAAAAGCATCTAGTAATATACAATCAGATGTAATTTAGGCCTTTAACTTTTACGCAACCAAAAATCAATTCTTTGACATATCTTAATCCTTAATTTCATTTACTTATCCCGGATTCGCCCGTCAAAGGAGAAAGATTACACTAGAAATGAAGTCTGCAACACTTCATTTAAAGTGCAACCCAAAACCTGTGCGCAAACGTGATCCTTCAGCTAGTCTAGTTGATAGTACTTTGACACTCGAGACGGGCATATATGTCCAATGAGTCTCAACCTTATCAATCGAGTCTGCCGGAGGAGTCTCCCTCGCTCCCTAAAAAGTGCAACAAAATAGATCCGTAAGTGCGACGCACACGTGCATCCACCTCAATTCCACCAGAGTACCTACCACCACCCCACTCTGTGATGCCCCTCGAGTGGGGGTGACTCACTGTCGGTTCAGCCGGACGACAAGGGTGTGCACCCACCTTGCTGTATTTATCTCACAACCCATCATGCATGATAATTAATCTTGTGAATGAGTGACTGAGTAATAGCTTCCATTAAATCAATTGGCCAAAAATATTCTTACGTAAGACCCTCGGATCACAACATATTAGACATTAACTCATGCTTTAGATTTAGGGTATGCCTATAGGTATCATGAATATTATCCATGTGTCACATTTATTTTCATAACAACGTTATTAAAGGGATACACTGACATTTGCTCTCGATCCAAATTAATTATAGGAACAAGATGCCCCGATATGACATACATCTCAATAGTTTAAAAGACTATAATATATGCATTTGCATGATCACATATACAAGTCTAATGCCAAGGTCCCGATATACTTCATAGGTAAGAAAAGATGAGGCGGTTACAAGGTTCTAAAAATTGACGTAGGGAATTATCCATAGCCTTGCTCCAATCATATGACATAAACTATACCTCATACACCAACCAAATCCTACTATGCTGCTAACAATATATGCCTCGATGGTTGTAGATAATAAGAACAACCAACAACCGAAAGCCCCATTCTCTTCCATTGCAATTATCTATATTTAGATACGTTTGTTCAGAAAAAGAGGAACCGTAAACAATATGCATTAATTTAATAATTTAAGAAAAGTTTAAACATCACAAGGGTTTTATTAGGCTTGAAAACCTATGCATGGGACACATTTAATTACAGATCCCCGAAAGATATACATGTTATCTGTGTTCTCTTAATCAAAGATAATAGTATTATACCATTGGGAGCGTATGGTACTAATCTATGGTAAAAAAAAATTGCAAGCTATTTAAGAAATTTGTCTCATCTAAATTTTACACACTCAAGTTCGGAAACATAATTGATATGTCAAAACCAATGCCGTGTATGTTTACCCCTGTCTAAATTTATACACCCTATTACACGTTAATGTGTCAAAATACAAAACTATGTGTGTTTCCACAAAGACCACGATCCCATCTCAACATACATAAGATATCTAGACATCGAAATTGCTATTCACACCAGAATACATCCAAGATGCCAATAATGGTCTAAAAATACTTCTTGCGTGAAATCCTAAAACATATAAACCATGCCTTGGTAATCATTATCTCAAACATAAACGGGTAGCATATTCATGATGTATTAAATTATTAATAAACTTTGACATGTCCCTATATTACCTCAATGTTGCACTACTGGTAGGATATGATCAAGCCACACATTAATATCATGTGTAAAACCCGTTAAGTTTTACACGTCATGCTACTTTATTCCAAAAACAATCAAGAGAATCGATTCCATAGGAAGAACTACGATATACCAACAACAAGAAGAGATCCCGAGGTAGGATAAAAAATGAGCAAGCATCCCCGAAAATATATTCTCCATAATCGTGAGAAATGACGATTGGAAGGGAGAAGGTTGAGATCCGTTACCTATACTCATGCACATCTTTGATCCACGTGCTCGATCGACCGATCACCAATCCGATGAGAGGGTTGTTTTTCCCTTGCGATGGCCCTCCTCGTCTTCTTCTTGTTGCGAGTCTACGAGACTTCGAGAGTTTTTGATAACGGTGGTGACACCGTTCTCTCCTTGATTCTCTGAAGAAGGAGATGGAAAAAGAGATAAGAGAATGACTTGGGGAGGAAGAAAGGATGGATTAGGGTTTGGAAAAGGAGTAGGAATGAGGGGAGATAAAGGGTGTGGGTCTTTATATAGTTGGGGATTAAAATCTTAGTTTTAGAAACCCTAAAATAGCCTTAATTCGTACTTAACTTATCTAATCCCATAACCATTAATCTCCTCAAAAACCATGACCCCTCTTCACCAAAACAGGCATATCTCCCACATCCGAACTCGGAATTACGCGTTTTTGGGCTCGTTGGAAAGCTTGTGACGAGACGCTTCTTTTGAGTATAATATTGAATAGGTTTTAAAATTTCAGAAAAATCCGAATATTACGGGGTGCTACACTTTTTGTGGAATTTTTCTTTGAAATATTTGAGATCTTTCTTTTGATTTTTGGAATGATAAAGGTCTAGCTATCTCCACTGATTTTATCAAGTTGGTGCATGATGATCCACAATTTTAAGGTTTTTACACACACTGGCACTTAGGTTAAGTCAATATTAGTACCAAGATCTTGTCCCCATATCGGCTTATGCGTTGTTACTCAGGTTTCATGAAGTGACCCTCAATCAAGTCCCGTACTCAGGAGTAAGATCTGACTCAAGCTTCTGCTCCTAGTTCCTCAAGAGAAACATTGGCTCATCACAAGAATTATGTCATCGTGCAAGTGATATGTTAGTCATATTCCTTTAAGCTTTTTGAGATTCTATATGCAAATATATCTTCCAACTAGGGATGCTGAGTATTTAAGTCTTAGGACCCTAATGGACAAGAGTGATGCAACTCGTACTCAAGTGTCACTCTAAATCAAGTGGATCGGAATATACAAGTCTTGTGTGGTGTGAAGGTGTCAGGGATAAAATATTCTTATGTCAATTTTTTAATAAGAATGAAATAATGACTAGCATGAACTTATAAAATTAGTTACATCTACTTTCATCAAATATGGGTGTACGTACGAATTGTAGAATGGCTACCCATATTACTTCAAGATGATGCCTTGCGCATTGTCCTTTAACCTCCCAATATGCTAAGGGAGATCGTAGTTCCCTCACTGAAAAGTAGCTAGTCATTTTTAAATTTAGTAGTCAAAATTGACACTTAGAAAAGTTTTAAATTTTTCAAAAAGTTTGTTATACTAGGTATTATATACAAAAGTTTGTATAGTACAAATATTGCCCATACCCAGTTTTTGAAAATAGTTAAAGTACGAGTTATGGGTAAAGTATATAACATATATACACCTCCTATACTTAGTTTGTGCTATGTCCCCATGACACAGTGTGAAATTAAGACATAGCTCGTATCGAGTATAGTTGAGTGATAAAAATAGGAAGTCGACTCACACCCCTATACTTAGGCTTTTGAAGCCTAATTATATCAGAAGAGCAAGAATGAGGCGGTCGGGTGAGAGGAAAGAATAGAAGTGATATATACATGATGATATCAGTCCCCCTATACTTAAGCTCAGTTTAGACTAAGTATGGTAGAGTAATCACAGATGGGGGATTGAATGGAGATGAGATGGATATACAAGTGATCGACTAAATCTTCTAGCTGCATGGAAGAGAATGGCAACTTATATCTAGGCTTCACACAAGTTGGAATAGTCTTTTGTCTGAATTTGTGCTCCGTGTGAATGAGATCTGATCGATTTGCACCAGCCGCTCATTTGATTCTATGAAGTGCTTTAGTAGCTATCCATTGATAAGGGAAGTGTGTGAACTGTCTATTGCTTCAGAGATTTCAACACTGCCATTGTTGTGTACTTCCCTAATGATGAATGGTCCCATCCATTTTGACTTTAACGTACCTTGAAACATCTTCAACCTTGCATTGAACAACCACACTTTCTGTCATGGAACAAAGTTCTTAGTTCTGATGTGTTTTTCATGTCATTTCTTCACTTTGTCTTTGTAGATTGTGTTGTTTTCATATGCATGGTTCTGATTTCTAAGAGCTCATGCAGATCCAAATCTGTGCTCTTCCTTCCTTGGTGACAATTCCCGTTGATCTTTCTGATTTCCCATTCTGATTTGTGAACTAATTCTGCGGGCAAGTAGCATGGTTTTCCAAAGGCCATTCTAAATGGGGAGGAGTCCAACAGGGTCTTGTAAGCTGTCCGATAAGCCCATAGAACTTGGTCAAATAGTTTGGACTAGTTCTTCATGTTAGGACGAATTAGCTTCTGCAGAATTCCTTTAACCTCCATGTTTAATACCTTAGCTATGCCATTAGATTATGGATGGTAAGGACTAGCAACAGAGCACTCAAAGACACGGTCCTTAGTCAACTTTTTTACCTCCATGTTGACAAAGTGTCTATGTCCATCGAAACTAATACTTTGGGAATCTCGAACCTCGAAATAATATGATCTTTCAAAATTTGCAGACAACCTTGCTATCTGCGGCTCGAGTAGGGATAGCCTCCACCCACCTTGATAAATAGTCTACCATGAGAAGACTATACTCAAATCCATGGCTATTAGGGAATGAACCCACAAAGTCAGTACCCCATATGTCGAATACATCATAAATGATCATTGTCTACATGAGCATGGCATCTTTGGGCCAATGGTCCCTCCCTTTCTCTAACAGATCAAGCATGACTTGACAATAAGCATCTTTAAACAAGGTCGGCCAATAAAATCCACATTGCAATATATTCTCTGCGGTCCTCTTCCAGGAGTGGTGTCCTCCTGCATCCATGGTGTGGCACATAGTTAGGACACTTTGTCATTCCTCCTGAGGAATACATCTCCTCCAAATACAATACGATCCTTCAAAGAAAAGGAGTAGATCCTTCCAATGGTAGTGTCTGGATTCTGACTTTAGTCAGTCAACTCTGTTTTTAGGCCAACCTCGGGAAATTTTCTTGGAGACAAAATAGTTTACCATGTCGGCATACCATGGGAGAGAGAGTCCATGACACAAATTGACTCATCTGGGAAGGATTCTCGGATCGGCTCGGATTTAACAACTTTGTTTTATGCGATCCAGAATAGATGATTAGCCACCACATTCTTTACTCCAGATTTATCTTCAATCTTCAAATAAATTTCTAGGAGTAAGAGAATCCATCTAAGAAGACGTGCCTTTGTGTCTTTCTTTGCCATTAAATATTGGATAGCTAAATGATCAGTAAAATCTGTCACCTTAGGACAAAGAAATAGAGATATGAATTTTTCCAATGCAAATACTACGACAAGCATCTCCTTTTCTATCATAATATAGTTCTTCTGAGCTGCATCTAAAATTTACTTGTGTAGTGAATGTCATACGAGACTCCATCTCTTTTTCTCGTAACGTAGCCCTTATTGCAAAATCGGAAGCATCAACCATAATCTCGAAGTGAAGAGACCAATCATGGGCTTGTAGGATGGGAGTCTCAATGATCCTCTTTTTTAGCATATCGAAGGCCTCAAGACACTTATGATCGACAACAAACCCCATATCTTTTCCTAAGAGCTCAGTCACTGGTCGGTCAATTTTAGAAAAATCTTTGATAAATCAGCGATAAAATCTGATGTGCCCCAGAAAAGACCATACTTGGTTTCATGTTGATTGGTGGCTTGAGTTTTTTTTATCACATCCACCTTAGTTGGATCAACCTCCATTCCTTTCTTGGAGATGACGTGGCCCAACACTATGCCATCCATCATCATGAAGTGACTTTTCTCTAGGAGGGCACCAGATTTACTTCCCTACACTTCTTGAGGACTAGATCCAGGTGCACAAATCATGAATGAATCACTATGAACCAAGAAGTCATCCATAAAGACTTCCAGAAAATCCCCAACCAGTTTGACAAATACAACAATCATGCACCGCTGAAAAGTGCCAGCGATATTACAACTCCCGAAAGGCATGCTCTTGAAAGTGTAAGTACTGAAAGGACAAGTAAATATTTTCTTTTCTGATCCTTAGGAGTTATGGCTACTTGATTGTAGCCCAAGTATCCATCCAAAAAGCAGAAGTATTCCCTCCCAACCTATCTCTCCAGGATATGATCAATAAATTGTAATGACAAGTGGTCATTCTTCTCACAACATTTAAGCATCTGTAATCCACACAGACGTGCCATGATGTGGGTACTCGTGTCGTTATCTCCTCTCCCTCCTCGTTAATGATGATATAAATTCTCGACTTCTTCGGAACTACGTGCAAGGGTGACACCCACTTAGAGTTTGAGATGGGATAGATGAATCCTACTCCACATTGTTTCTCTATCTCAATGTTCACCACTTCCCATAAATTTGGATTCAACCTATGCTAGAATTCACGGGAGGGTTTGTCATTCTCCTTAAGGTAAATATGGTGTGAACTAAGAGCAGGGTTAATCCCTTGGAGATCCGACAATCTCCAGCCTATGGCCTTGCGGTTCTTCTCTAATACTTCTAAAAGGAGGATTTCCTACTTTTCGGTCAAATGGGAGCTGAAGATGACCTGAAGCATTCCCGTAGGTCCTGCTAGGAAGGTGCATTTGAGAGTAGAGGGTATCTTGAGCTCGGGTAGATCTATATCATCTAAGAAATCTGGCTCTATCATTGTTGAATCTAGTAGTGTTGCTAACGTGGCTGGATCCCGCGTGGTTTTTGCTACCACCAACTTAATGTCTTTGGGGGTCGGATCGCCAAAAATGTGTCTCATTACGGCAAAGGTCGCATCTGACCCATCTTCCTCTCCCTTGAATTGTCCCGAGAGAAATGGAACTGATAGATCGAGATAGACCACCGAGTCTTCAGGAGTGTAGGGGGATCGCCAGTCGAGCCAAGATAGTGACGAGCTGCGAAAACCCTAAGTTAATTATCGTGAATTAAGATTTAATGTGTCATTTCATTGTAGGCGAGAATTCAGAATCATTCAAGAAATAATCATAAGAATTTATTCATTTTTTTATCGACATGGTTTATGATTATTTTACTTGGGCAAGTCCTAAGGTCGAACTCAAGCAGGCAAAGGAACAACCTAGAATTTTTTCTATCAAAATTTATGCACGATTTTTGAGACAGTATTTTTTTGTATTTTTAATGCAATTTGGGATGTAAAATGCAAATTAGCCTAATTTTAGGGACTAAAAAGTAATCTGTAATCAAATGATGTTCGAAAATTATGAAACTTGGTCGAGATGTAAAATATGGTGAAATGAATGCATTGTAATTTTTTTGGAATTTTTGAATGCAAGATAAATCTTTTATGAATTGATTAATGCAAACGGTGTAAATTTCAATATTTAATTATAATAAATATTACACCTATGTATTTTCAAGGGATAAAATTATCCAAGATCTATCACTAGGTGATTGATCTCAGAAAAATCCTAAACCTTAAAAATATAAGATTTATTACCTATTAAAAATTAAAGATTCAAACACGCAAAATGATCTTTATAAGCAAACATGCATGCAAATGCAATTCTTTTTGGGCACAATGTTAAAAATAATTAATTCTCTAATCTGTGTTTTTTTGCAATTTTTAGAAGTATGATTAATTACTTATGAATTTTAAGGTACAAGATGGGCAAAATATGTCAATTTTCGCAAGAACAATTATTATTATTAATTAACCATAGATAATAAAATGATCACATGCATGCCATATTGTAGAGAATTAGTTGAAGAACATCATGCAAATTTTTGATAAATACAATGATGACAAAATGTTTCTTAAACAATAGGTAGAAGTCAGGGTGCTAATTGCAATTGTAATAAATAAATAAAAATAAAACTTGCAGTGCAAGTACTTATTGGTAATTACCTACCCCTCTAGGAGTTTTTTGCAAAATTTCCAGTGGCTGGATCTTGATGAAATAGGGTGGACTGGAGAGGGGCTCTATGTCTTCGAGCCCGGCCTTTGGAGCGTTGGTGATCATGGCGGAGGGCGGCTGGACAAGGAACTGGGGAGTCATCGGTGAGATGGCCGACACATGGCCGCGGCTTGGCTTCGAGGAATGCGCCGGAGGTGCAAGGCTGAGCAGCGGAGCGGGGGGGGGGGGGGCTGGAAGGCTAGCTGGTGCTGGACTCCGGTGATCAGGTTGTCGCGGCGGAGGACGTCAAAGTAGAAGACTCCTGGCTCCGGCAAGGAGGCATCGTGGAAGAAGGAGACGCTAGTGTCGATGAGATGGGGGATGTCGTCGATGATGGTGAAGATGATCTCTCAGTGGCTGCCGAGGAGGGTGG
The DNA here is from genome assembly GCA_037367405.1 of Ottelia alismoides. Classification (NCBI taxonomy): domain Eukaryota; kingdom Viridiplantae; phylum Streptophyta; class Magnoliopsida; order Alismatales; family Hydrocharitaceae; genus Ottelia; species Ottelia alismoides. The sequence continues at coordinate 160,695 of JAZKJV010006492.1, forward strand.
AAGGCTGGAGCGAGACCCGTATGGTGGATATGCTTCTCTTGGGTAGGTTGAAGGTGCGGTGGAGTAGATGAGGAAGGTGCGAGGTGGGTTGTCGGAGGCGTTGGCGATGATGGTGGACTCCCCAGGGGTGGGTGAATGTCGTTGGAGATGTTGAACGTTGGCTCTATGGCGTTGCGAGGCCAGAGCAGAGCAGTACTCGGAGGAGGGAGCTGCGACGAGGTTGTGAAACCTCGTATCTTGCCGGATCGTCGGGGGCGAGGTGCTGTCACCTCCACCTGGTTCTTCCCTTCGAGCTGTAATCGACGGATGAGCTCAATCGAGGGGGCGTCGATCACTTAAATAGGTGAGGAGAATCGTCGGAGATGGCATTGATGAGATCAGAAGAAGAATGGAAGTAAATCGTGAAGGAGATCGGACAAGGATTCGAGGAGGCATGATCTGGAAGAAGATCGTGCTGACGAGGGTGAAGATCGGGAAAAGGGAGGCAACGCTGGGCGGAATAGGAAAGTGGGTGGTGATGGGATCACGATTAGGCAGCGTCGCCAGAAGAGGAAGGCAGCATGCGACCGAGAATGGAAGGAGGGAGGAGACGCACGTGCAGTGTGCGTGCGCAGGAGGCACGCGCGCTGCACATGTGAGGCTTTTAATTTTAATTTTTTTTATAAAATGAATTATAAATATGGCCAAAATGGGTGACACATGGCGTCTCTAGGAGCTGCCACGTGTCAGCCCAAAAAAATCACAAATGAAATATAAAGATAATTCTAGAATAAATAACAAACGACCTCGGATCAAAAAATTTTCTTTATAAAAGTTGCTCATCTTGATGAGATATACAAGTTTCATGAAGACACCAAAACTAAAAGCGATCATTTGCATAAAGTGATATTTTTGGTGTATCCCATGTACATAGAATACCTTGATTTTTAGGTTTCATAATTTTTTGTTATTTTTAAACCAGATAAAAATCCATAAAAAAATATGATAAAATCAAAGATAAATAGTTACACATTAATCTATTTTTTTGGATTTTTATTAATTAAGAAAAAGAAGAAATAAAATAAAATGCGAAATGATAACTTTTGTACAGACGGTTAGTGAAGACTCGGACTCAGTTAGTTTCTTTGATTTCAAGCTCAATTTGGATTTGTATTTTTGCATATTTTAATAAAAAATTTATCAAAGAAAATAAATAAAATAAATTGAGTCAATTATGTACATAAAATAATAGGTCAAAATTAGGTAAAATACAAAATGCACAAAAGAGGCCCAAAACCCAACTTTCACGTATGAGCTCCGATTTACTTGAACTTGGTCTTGTTTTGAAGGTAATTGAGTGTACATTAGTTCAAAAGTGATTAAGATAAAATCGAATACTGGATGAGGAAGATATCTAGGTTTTAGTCCGAGAATCCTGGAATTAGGGTTTTGGTTTTTGGTCCACTTATTGAGGTTAGTGATTTTTTTTGTATTTTTCATTCATTCTTGTTAGTAATATGTACACACTGGAGTAGTTTCATGTCATTTGGAGTTAGCATGAATTAGTTAAAAATTAGGGACGTTAGGCTATTTTACAAGTCATTTTGAATGGGATTTTTGGCTTCTTATTTTGGGCAATTATGAGTAATAAAATGTAATTATTATCAATACATGCATGAATGTTAATTATGCAGAATAAATGAAGAAATACCAATGAATGTTAGGGATTTGATCTTAATTCATGACTTTTAGAGTGATGAATATGAGATTCATCATCCCCCCATACTTAAACCATGCTCGTCCCTGAGCATCAGAAGAAATGCAATGAGGTGAAATGAGATTGGGTTCTATACAAGACCATGAACTGAAGGTGAAAATAGAACTATACCTAATCTTTAGATTATTAGTGTGGCGGAACTTCTGTGAGACTTAGAATTTTAAAATCAACAGACTTCAAGTTCTACACATCATTGTCACAGTTTCGACTCAGAAGTCATCTTAGTTCACTCTTCCTCCCAAAGCATACCCCATGAACATTGAACAATCGACTCAAGTGTGTGAATGGTTTTAGCTCTTCCCATCTAGAATGTCGGACTACCATGCAAACCTCTTCTCCAATAAATCATCCTCGGGGAGTCAGGTATTTCCTTCTAAGATCTGTCACGTTGTGTTCACAATCGAAGAGGGGAGAAGTTAGAAGAAGGAGAAAGAACTGGAGGGTGGCCAGTGCAGTCACCTCTGCTTATGAAGTCGGCTAGTTTAGCCAAGTCTCCACCAAGATCTGCATGTTTTCTTGAAGCTTGGACCTTTTTTTGGTCAAATATTTAGTTGGTAGTAGGCTTCTTTGTATTTGGATTTTTTGCTAGCTCTGCATGCATCTTCTTGTGCCCCTACATATTTGGAATCTTTTTTTCGTACATGTTTTGGGGTCTTAGAAAAAATTGTGCTCAATGGTCCATCCCTTTTCCGAAGCTTTATTTCAACCCATACTCCATTCTTTAGATGTCCACGCTACCAGAAAAGAAACTCACACAGTTTTCCAACATCCTGTCTGAGTTGAGCTAAGTGCATAGTGCGAGAGTACAAATTAATTCCCTATTCCAGAGTTGTACCCAGAATGAAGAGATCATGTTAGACACTAAGAGTCAAATATCGCACATTGTTATGTAGAACTTGAAGAATTAAGTCAAAGACCTGAAGATTCTAAAATTCTATTTCTCGATGAAGTTCCTCTAAAAATTCGGTGGATTAAGGTCAAGTCCAGACCACTCTCAATTTCTGCTCATAACTTGATTCAGAACCCAAGGACTTTTACAAATGCAAATGCATGTAATGCTGGATGAAGTGTAAGTGTGTGAAATGCAGACACAGTTTTTTTGCAAGGATTTTTTTTTACAAAAAATGAATAAGAAGCCATTTTTTCAAAAAAAAACAATTGGGTTGGACACAGTTAGTGTTAATAGTAAAACTTTTTTTTGTTTTTTTTCAAGTTAGTTATCCACCCCGTAAATACATATAGACTTACGCGAAAGTACGAGCTATGGGTAAAATATATACACAGTATATATACATACTCCCCTATACTTAGCGAGTGTTGTGTACTTAGAGCACAAGAGCGTAGAGAAGACATAGCTCTAGCTAAGTGTAAGAGAGTGAAAAAGAAAAAGAAAAAGATTGATTGGCACACCCCCTATACTTAGGCTGTAAACAATCTAAGTATAGAAGAAGAGCGAAAATGAGGCAGTCGGGATATGTGAATGGGGAGAGTAAATATAGATGGACATCGGTTCTCCCTATACCTAGGCTCTTGGTTAGCCTAAGTACATAAGAAGGGTGGAAATGGAGTGATCGTGAGAAGGAGTTTGATGAGGAGAATGATATATACATATGGCATCGGTCCCCCCAATACTTAGGCCTTGGCCTAAGTAGAGGAAGAAGATGTAAAAGGAGACCGATGGGGTCGGGAAGGAGGATAGCCGATGATTAAGGCAGTTTTCGGTCGATCTTTTTGTGAGCTTGTGGTGGGAGATCGTAATGATAAGAAGGAGATGAAGAATATGATTCCCAACCATTATCAGTGTTATATTCAGAGAAATCATGCTGCATAGTAGATGAAGCATATGAATCAGATGAAAGATAACCATCATCGGAGTTATCCTCAGAGGAATAGTACTTAAAAGTGGAGGCACTCCAGATATTCTTGTTCTTTAGTTTCTTGTTCTTTAATTTCTTCAGTTGTTTTATCAGAATTTGTTCCTTCTTGGGATCAAGTGATTCATCCTGGGATGATGAATACTCTGAAGCACCAGTCTCAGTCAGCTCATAAGAAATTATTCTAATATATTTAATGATATCAGGAGAATCGACTTTGGATGAATAATAGTGAGGAACATGAGTCCCAACGGGAATCGAAATTTGGATCCTTACGTAGATAGGGTTTTAGAGCTGCCGAACAAACCTCACTCATGTAGATTACCCTTTCCAGACCTGATGAGGAATCATTAGACAATTCCTTTTTCAGCATGTCAAAAGCGACTTTCTTTTATGATGAAGGAGCAACCATATTTCGTGTTGTCTGTGAAGGTGCTGGTCATGGGAGTGAGGTGTTGACATTTGAGTCTCCGGATGAATAACCATTGAAATATTCCTCCTTGGTCAGTGCACGTCCCGCGTATTTGTTCTTAGTTGTCTTAATGTTAGTACACTCCTGAGTTGGATTGAATTGGTTGAGGTAGTCAGAGAAGGTTTTGACTGACTCAGGGTGATCCCATGCATATGTCTCAAGATCATATAAGAAGTCATATATTCGATTTTCCATGGTGAGAGCAGCAGGAAGTGGAACATTGAGGAGAGTCTCTGAACTAATAGTCTCCTCAACAGCCGTTATCTCAGGCGTAGCAACGAGGTAGGGCTCGTCTACCACTTGGTGGTTACAGCTGTTGACGGCTTCGTGGGTTACCTCAGAAAATCGTGGTTCCTCAAAGACTGATTAAGATCGAAGTGCTCCCAATGCTGTAAAATTGATTTTCGAGTCCCACACTCAATAATTGCCTTAGCTAATGCCAAGAATGGCTTTCCGAGAATGATTGGAGACTGTGTGAATTCTCCTTGATGCTCAATATCAATGATTGTGAAGTCCACTTTGAGAGGAGCACCTTGGAATGTAACGATGACGAAAATGGTTCCTCTCATCTGCTTTATTGATCGATCAACCAATTGAATGATCTCTCTTATTTTCCTGATAGGTCCGAGTTTAAGCTTGTCAAATACCGTGTCGGGAGGATATTGATTGGTGAGTCGTCATCGATTCGAGCATGGGTAAATGTCGTGTATTTGATTCCACAGTCAAATCTGGGCAACCGCTTCATTATGTGGCTTTTGATTTTTCTCCTCAACACCAAGGAGGTGTTCATCGACAAGATATGTCTTTCGGTTTTTGTTCTTGTCATGCCCAACTTTTTCATCATTATTTTGCTCATTACAAATACTGTAATATCGGGGAAGTGTTCAATGTCCTGAATTATGGGAAGTTAAAAAATCAATCTTTTCTCCAATGCTTCCCTTATAGTAGGATCCAAATTCTTCAAATCTTCTTCAGTTTCAATTTTTATGAATTTCCTCATTTTTCGATTTTTTGAGTATTTTTGAATATTTCATTTTTTGTATTTTCTGTGTGGTGTGGTGATGTGGTGTTTTCTATAGATGAAAATGAGATTTGATGTGCTGAGTTAGAATCAGAGTCACCCCTAGGGAGTAATATACAAAGGTGTTGTTGTCAGAGTCGTCCCTAGGGTGAACAAAGTCTGGGTTTCTGAATATCCTCAGGGTTCTCAACATTAGATCCAATTATTTCATCCTCCACTTTATACCAGAGTTTCCATAAAATGAAATTAGTCAGTCAGTGAATTTTTTGAATTTTTCATCCATTAATTCATATTTCTTACTTATCCTCGGAATATTATCCTCCAAAAAAATTTTACGATCAATCATGTGAACAGTATGTATGGTTTCTTGAATTTGAGATCCAGTCATTGCATCTTCCATTTTCATGTTTGATTTGGGAGAAGATTCTGTTGGAATATCCATTATATTATCGTTATCTTCAGAAAAATTCTCCTCAAAAATCATGGAAGGAGTATGCTCGATAGGGTAGAAACCATATGTCTCATACTCAACATGGTGTGATTCAGGTATGCAGAGTCCATTCCTCTGGTCATGATTGGTCGGACCCTTATATTGTGGAGTCAACATACAAGGTTTATGTATGTCGATATCATCAGTCCAATCCTCTGTATGAGTGTCATATCTGAAGATGGTATTATTGCGGTTAATCCAAGATGGAAGATTACCAGGTGCGGACCAATCCTCTTGATCTGTTCGGATTTCCATTTTATTCCCAATGGTTAAATAGAATTGTGGAGTATTGACCTGATCCAACAATATGGTGAGGCGAGATTGAAGTCTATTGGAGCTGTTGTTTCAATTGGTCATTCGTCTTAAAATTGATTTGATCTTCAAATGGTCCATGAGTTTCGACGAGAAATGGGTCAATCCAAGATGGTAGTTGCTTATTTATGGTCAAATGCGGGAGAGGTGGAAGATGTGAAGAAAATTTGATCGGATTCATCCTGTGGTTAGAGTCTCCCATGAATGAAGGATTGACATTCACATAGTAAGAAGGATTAATTGTATGATCAGAATATAGAAGATTGTCATTCATGGAGTATATCGGATTTGTAGAGTGGGTTGGATATATTTGTGGGTGAGAGTCTCCTGTGAAAGTTGGATGATGTCTGGTTGGAGGGGGATTTGAAACTTTGGGTCTGACTTAGACGAATTCATTTTAATAATATAGATCTGATGGGTACTCGGACAAATGTCTCGTCATCTTCGAAGAAGGTGGATGAGTTGTCATGATAGATCTTAGTTAAAAATATTCAAGTGTATGGGGTACTCGTAAAAAATTTTTATCAAGGAGGGTGATGGCACAAGTGTGCGGTTTTTAATATTCGAGATCAATTCATGCACACCAATGCAAACACAAATCTAACCCTCGTTTCACCAACTCACATAATGAAGCCGCAAGAGTTCGACAAATTATCTTTTCAATTTTAGTTTGTGATAAATTCAATCTCGGAAAAAAATTAGCGAGCTGTAGGAAATTTTCTTAAAGAGTGGCCCAAGTTCTTATGACTAGTTGCACCTACTTTCAGCTAGTATGGGTGTAAGTTCGGACTGTAAAACAACTACCCGTGTTAATTAAGGACGAAGCCTTATGCAATGTCCTTTAAACCACCCACTCTACTAAGGAAATCCGGTCCGTTTACCGGCTACTCGTAGATCCTCACTGAGAAGTGGCTAATCATTTTTATAGAATCAGTAGTCAATATAAAAATCCGGATATGGGCTCTAGCCTTAAGTATCGTCTCTCGCTCACTCAGACAAATAAATGAATCCAGGGTTGTTTAATAGTCCCAATTTTAATTAGGTAATCACTGAAAATTAAATGAGTACAAATACACATCTACCGTCCAGTCCCAATTTCCTTTAAAATTATATGACAAAACTGGAGGGAGAAATTCGGAAAAAATCGATGCACATGAAACAATGATGTATGCTCAGATAGAAGACTTACAGTGATTCCTCGCAATCTCCATGTGGGATGCAATACAAGAATTGAAAAATTAATCTATATGAATGCAAGCCGATGAAAATCACACCTAGCATAAACTTCTATTAGCCGAGAAGAAATGAGTTAAATTTAACTAAGTTGAACGATCTATTGTGTGTCTCGATTAATGTGAAGTGTGGTCCTAGGTTCTATGAGCACAATAAAAAAATATAGAAGCTCTACTAGCCATATGTGCAGGTCTATCCTACGAGCCACTCAAGTTCGGCCCCACCCTCATTAGAGAGTGAAAGAGGCCACGACACACCACATAAAAAGTTAAAACACACACCATAGTCCAAACGGACATCACTAAAAATGAGCAATTAATTACAAAAATTTAATTGCAGAAAATAAATCCTAGACTCTATGCTCTCTCAGGACTTGACTCGATCTTAATTTTAATGCGGCTTTTCAGACGTCGGTGAAGATACGCCAGCTTTTCGGGCTTTTTCGGGTTTAGTATTCTACTTGGTAAGCTTACCAAGGTCGAACTCAGGAACACCAATTCTTTAATGAAATATTTTAAATTAGTCTAAGTAATTAACATCATTTGCAATATGAATTTTTATGTCAAGAAATAATGAAAGAGAAAGAAGAATTAAAAATATGATAATGAAAATGGAATGAAACAACAGAAAATGAATTTGTTAATAATATCTTTATATCCTTAAGAAGTATTCAATATCCTCAAATAAAATTCACATATCCCAAATGATTTTCAATAAATATTTATCAATTAAACTTCCAAGAGATTAATCTTTAAATACTCCTGTAAGGAATGTTGAGATCAATTATCCAAAAATAAACTTTGACGATAACATCTCCAACTCCATATAATATCTACTCCTTAAAAAACTTCTATCACCAAATATCAAGGATATTATTAATTTAAGCCTCCTCTGATTAAGTCCCTACAGCAAGATTAAAGTTTCTCAAAATATAATTGCAAAAATATGTCAAATAAAGCCCATACAAATCAATGTAATCCTCAAAACTTTAATATACATTTTATTTTCCACAAAAATGCTAGAAAGATAGAGCATTCAAAGAGCCTTAAAATAACATAATGTACGCTAAAATTGGAACTAAAATGACCAAGATATGGTAAAATGAAGTCTCACGGGTTAAAATGCAAAAAATAAAGTTATATGTACATTTCAGTCCTCGGAGGGGGCTTATATGCAGTTATTCATAGCCTTACGGGTATCGTTGGTAAATGTCCAACAACGACGGTATATGTGATATTCATGAAATAGCTGAGGGTGCACTTGTAAAATAACCAGAGTCGTGTGATAGTCGTCTCTGCAATTTGGGAGAATCGTGGGAGTACGAGCGCAAATGCTCTATCAATGCGTGCGTAGGCACGTAAGGCACGATTGGTTTGATGGGAACCTTGGCTTGGCTGGCCCGGACCTCCACATGTCGTGCTCCTGATTGCTTCAGTGATGTTTAAAGCACGAGGCTCCAGTCCAAGGCTTCTGATAGATCTGATGTGTCTGATGAATGTTGATCTTATGACTGAATTTTGGGCGATCTTGGATGGCGGTGATATGCCCAATTCTTAGTCGAGCGGCTACTGTACATCTGAATGTCTTTCTGGGTTTCTTCTTGTCCGGTGATGTACCATGGCTTGAACGTGCTTGCTCTCTGGAAGATGGACGAGGCGATATCTCTGGTGGTGGATGGTGGTCGGAGCCCGAGCGCTGTAGGGGTTGTGGGAGATAGAACGGGAAGATGGAGGGAGAAGAAGCGAGGTTATTTGGATCGAAGAAGAAGTAGAAGAATAAGCTATGGCTGGTAGCAATGAAAGAGGGACAGAGCATCCGAAGAAGAAATCGAGGGAGGAGGAGAAGAGAAGTTCGATACCTGATACTGGTGGAAGGTCTTTGCCTGAGGAGGAGCTCAACGGGGAGCTCCGATGATCGCTCGAGATCGCGGCGGAGATCAAACTGAGTAGCTACACTACTGCTGGCTACAACAACGAGGAGGGCTTCTTCGGATCTTGCCTGGGCACAAGGTGGTCTTTTCTCGGATGGAGGCGCTTGCTGTCACTAGTTGTGCTTGCTCCAGAGCTCTCTCTCTGTCTTGTAATGGTAGATTCTTATAAGGATAGTGCAAGATGGATTTTATATGATAAGGAGAGGAACGACTAGAGGTGCATGGGAATATGGGATTCAATTGGTATTTAAGGGGATGACTTAATGGTATTGGGTGTTACACATAGGAGATGGTCGGAATGAATCCGATGAGATGGGTAACAACTTAGGAGATGGATCGAATTAGGGTGTCAGCGATTGGAGTAGATATGCGGATGAGGGGGGAGGTGTGCTACAAATGTGGATGAGCAGAACTGGAAGGTGAACGAAGATCGGAGGAGACAGAGAGAAGTTGGGTTCAATGAAGGACGGAGTAAGGGGTTGCCTTACATGTGTCGTTGGATAGGGGTTAATCCAACGATGTAGGATGATGGAAGAGTGCACGTGAGATGCGCGTGCAAGAGCGTGGTGGAGGCGGATGTGATTCTGACCGTTGGATCAATCTTGATCCAATGGTCTAGATGGAACGTGCTTAAGGACAGAAGTCGTGGACCAGTCAAAGGCGCAGTTGAGGTGGTGTTGGCGTGGACGAATGAACGGCCACCAAGTGGCATGGATTGTTGACCCTGGTGTTGACTAGAAGATAAAAAGAAAGAAATAAGAAAAGAAATAGAAGGAAGGGTCAAATTAAAAAGTGATCAACATGAAAGTTGTTGTCTCAATGAAATCTACAACATTCATGAAGGAACAAAAAGCAAATAAAATCATCTGTACAAAATACGATTTTTATATAGGTAATAATTGTCATTAATCTCCATATTTTTATGTTTTTGATTTTTTTTGTATTTTTAATTATATTATAAATATTGGATTAATATATATATGCACAATATTTACAATACTAATCTAATTTTTAGCGATTTTATAAGTTAGAAAATAGTAAAATGAAGACACTCAAATTAATATATGTACAATATATATAGGTTCATATCTTTTCATTTTCTTTTGGTTTTAAGATTTTTATGCATTTCGTTTATTAGTTCCATATTAGTTACAACTCAAATAAAGTAATAGAAGAATAATTAAGATGAAAATGTGATATTTTACTCATAAAATGATAGCATCAAGTTAGGCACAAATCATGGTTGTTTATTTGTAGATTTTAGTCCTAATTCTTGCATAAATAATAAGTGTTATTTAAATCAATTTAGGGTGTTTATTTAATGATTTATGAAGGAGATTTTACTAAGTTCCTTACATAAAGTAGATGACTCATGGACTCATCAGTCAGCTTCTGCAATTCCACCTTAGGTGATACTAATCTTATCCTTATCCTCATCTTCTGCTTCATCGTAATATCCTTCTTCATACCTTATTCCCTCCACATGATCAACCATTACCTTTGTCTCCTCTTCACATACTCCCAAATCGCCTCCATCAAATCCCCCAACTTTGATTTAATGATCAGACCACGATATACCTTCACCTTCTCCCTCGATGCTTCACCACTACCTTCCATATCTCCTCCAACTCTGGCTGACTCATGGCCGGGGATTAAGTTCTCTCCTTCACCATCATGTGGGACCTTCCACCCATTTCGCCTTTAATGTGCTTCCACGATTCGATCGAGGTCAGAAGCTTCAAACCTCCTTTTCCTTGTGGAAACTCCATCAGAGCACCACCGTGGGGAATACCTCCAGCCATCTTGTAGCACTCATCGGAGAAAGAGTCATTCCCATCCCATTTTCCTAGAGCACTCTCTATCATCGACGATAATGTAGCTTCACTGAGAAGAGAAGAGGACATCATGAACTACAAGGTATCGTTCGATCAGGAGGACCTCTTCATCTAATCGGTAATCTCCTAACTCCGATTCAATGATCATACCACGATATGCCTTCACCTTCTCCCTCGACACTTCATCTCTACCTTCCATACCTCCTTCAACTCTGGTCCACTATGGGACCTTCCCCCCATTTCCCTTTTAATGTGCTTCCACAATTTAGTCGAGGCTAGAAGCTTTGGACCTCCTTTTCCTTGTAGGAACTCCATCAGAGTACCATCGTGGGGAGTACATCTAGCCATCTTGTAGCATTCATCAGAGAAAGAGTCATTCTCGTCCCATTAGCCTGGAGCACACTCTCTCGACGACACCATAGCTTCACTGATGAAACATGTTTTCACCACGTTAATAGTAGTGTATTATCGTAGTACAGGTTGTGAAACGATTCAGCAAAAATCACACATGTGAATATGTGAGAATTTAACTTGGCAAGTATACCAAGGTTGAACACATGGACACAATCCTCCTCATCTATCTATCGAAAATTATTGATATAATTCAAGTGTTAGCATTCATAGATCTTGGCCTTCATGATGCATATCCAATGCACGCAATAAATTGCTCAAATATACAATGTAAAAATGCAAGAAAAATGATGTAGAAATGATGCATGCATTTTTATTTGATTTTATGCAATTAAATGAGATGAGGTATGATGATGCAGATACAACTTGCCCTAATAATATTTCATTTACTGAGCAATTCAAAGTAATTCAATTTCATGATCAATTATAGCATCAATATTCGTCAATGAATCAATAATGGCATTCAAGCATGGAGTAGTTGATATAATGAATCATCTAGAATTTAACCATTTAAATTCTGCGTCAAATCAGAGAAATGATCATGCCATTAGATAGAACATTAAATTAGAAATCCAATGAAATTGAAATCAACTGGAAATGAGTTCGTATGCTCAATATATCGAATAAATAGAACAAGGCATAAATGTTGTATAAATATGCAAAACAAAAAGATAACTATTGCAAATAAGTACTTGGAGGGCATATATGTAATTCATGAAAACCAATCAAGTGTATCTAAAATTTGCTCAGGCACGTACATGAGGCATGCATGCTTGGGCATGACCTCTTTACAAATTCTGAAAAGTATAGGGACTGAAACGCAATTTGCCCAGTCCACACACATTCTGAAGGCACGCGAGCTAGGCTCGAGGTCGGGCAGAGATTCGAACGGTGAAGCTGCATGTGGCATGATCATGTTTTTGCGGGACCACCTAATGCTGGGAGGCTTAGGTGGGTAGATCCAACGGTCGTGGTGCCTCCTTGATCTCTGAATCGGACGGTGTCGGTTCCTCTGACGTAGATACTGTTGGATCAAGATACAAGGGTACCTACTGCTCCTTCTTCCGTCGTGGACGGCAGTGAGGAGCCTGGGCTCCGACAGCTTCCCCCGAGCTCCACTGATGATCTGCTCGATAGTGGAAGGTTGGGGAAATTTGAGGGAACATCAACGAGGGTGCAACTGGTGCTGCGGAGTGACTACGATGGCAGAGAAGTCAAGGCGAGGTCGGGTCATTGGAGGTAGTGATTGAGAATGGAGCAAGGGTGCCGTGTTCTACATTGATGAGAAAAGGATCATGTAAGGGCTAGATAAGCCAAAGCGTGTGTGCGTGGAGGTTGTAAGGTGAATGGAGGGCCATGGAGATGAAGAAGGTAGTGGTCCAAGGTTCTTCTCTGGTGAGCTAAAGAAGAAGTGGAGCAGAGCGAAGGAGGGCCTGAAGGAAGGGAGAGGATGAGAGGACGGTGGTGCAAAGGTGGGAGATGTGCGGTGGAGCTCAATAGTTGGATGGGTAAAGGTGGGAGGTGATGTATGTGGTGGAGAAAATAAGAGAAAAAATTAAACGAAAGAAGGAAGGGGATGTACCTGATCAGAGGGGATTCAATGGCGGAGGAGGTGGCTTGGACTGAGGACCTGGGCGATCCTTGGGTCATCGCTCATCGAGGTCAGCCGAGCCTCAGAGCTTGGACGGCAACCAGAGCGCCGCATCTTGGCCAGAGGAGCCAAGGTTCTCTCCTAGGGAATTGGTTGTCATCGCCTCAACGATTTTCCCCTCTGATGTCACCGGAGGGGTGAGGGAAGCTGGTCCAATGCCCTTGGATTGGTGGATGAAGCATAGAGGGGATAGAGGTGGGTTTAAATGGGGAGGATTGCTGACCGTTACAGTAGGTGAATGAGGGATTTGCAACGGCAGGATGAAGCGGTGGGAGACGTCGGTTGATGGTGTTAATGGCCGGCAAGGATTAAGGGTATTAGGGCAACATGTAGGGGGTGTTAGATTGAGGGGAAGATAACCATGTGAGTCGCTAAAAATGGAAGGGGGCGAGGTGCGGTGAATGTTACGTGGGTGAGGGGATAACAGTTGGAGGTAGGAGATGGGATCCCAACCATTGGATCAAGCGATCCAACAGCTAAGAGGCGGGCGCAAGCGAGTGGCACAGATCAGATCAGGAGATCTGATCTGGCGGTGGAGATATAGGCAGGTATGGAAGGCTGTGATGGAATCTAGAGCGAGATCTGCGGGCTGAGAGCAGAGGAGGTGACATGGAGGCCGTGGTGCCGCTGTATGGTGAAGTCATCAATGAATAAGATGGGGGCGGAAGTGGTTGGCCGAGATTTCATATGGAGGGGGGATCAAACGGTTGGGGGAGCTACGGATAAGATGGAGTCGGGAGGCGAGGATCCGATGACCAGGGAGGAGCGCATGTGGCACGAGGGGACGGAGCCACATGGGCGGCCTAGAGGGCGCCACATGGCCTAATCAGATTATTCAAAAATGGGAAAATAATAGAAAATAAGAAAGAAATAAAAGGAAGACGAATTAACAAAAAGTCAAAACATGAAAGTTGTAGATCTCAAAGAGATCTATAAGCTTCATGTTAAACAAAATGTCAAAAGAGATCAAATAGATACAAATAAAAAAATTTAAAAATATTTTTAATTGATTAAAAACACTTGTTTTAATGGTTTTGAGATTTTTATAATTTTAATTTATTTTAAAATGAAAACAAATATATGCAATAATTACTCTAATTTTTAGGAGGTTTTTAATGAGAAATAAAATAAAGAAAATAAAAGGATTATTTTATAGACAAAAATTAGGGTTAATGATAGGAGAATGTTTATTGTTAATGATGTGAAATTAATGAAGATTTGGATGAAGGTGATTTTGCTTCAAGGATAAAAAGGGAATAGTAATGAGGATTAATTAAAATTCATCATTTACCGAGAAGAGAAGAGGACACCATGAACTACAAGGTATCGTCCGATCAAGAGCACCTCTTCATCTGATAGTTGATCCTTGGAGCTACCACTACCATCAATCAAAAATCTAAGATCATCGATACCATCGAAGCATCCTCGCATGAGAGACCTTGGATATGTAGCGTCAAGCGATCTGAATGCTCTATGTGACTCCATCAAGGCCGCACGATCATGACCGATCCGTACCATCTTAGTCACTCATTCTAGGCCCTAGCACCCCGAGAACTGCATGTGGTCTAGGTAAATTTACATAGGCGTCCCACCCACATTCGAAAATTAGCAAAGAAGACCTCCCTCTTCACGTGAGCTTTCGCACATGATTGAGAGAAATTGCATCCTCGCACTCCACTCTTCCTGGAATGCATGCACAAGGCCCCGTGTGAAGGGAAAACTGCATAAGGAGTCTAGCCAACTTTCAACAATCCCCTTTAAAGGTTAATTTTTTAGAACATTTTATTTATTTTTATTACATTTTGCCCCAGAACAATCTATCATATCTTGAATGTTTGTGGTCTAATTTTGATGTTCTTGATGTCATTTTAAAGCTTATTTAATTGTCTATCATCTGAGATATTAAATTATCCATTTTGAGATATTTTTGGACATAAATAAAATTGAGTAGTTTATTTATCTATTGCGAGCCATTTATATTCTTGAATCTGATTATGTTATCATAAAGTTGTGAAAAAATTAGGGTATCATTGAAAATTAATTTTGAAATTTTATTAATAGTATATTTTTTGAAATTTATCATTGGGGTTTGGGAATTGAATTGACATGCACATTAATTGGCCTCCATTCATTTTCATCCTTTAAAACTTCAAAAAACGCATTACTTTATTTTCACATCATAATATTTTCTTACATTTTTTTAAAAACAATTCATCTCATATTTGTTTTAAATTCACTGCATCATTTATTAGAATCTATAAAATCTAAAAACCACTTAAAAATCATCTTTGAAAACCTAACTTCCTAAGTTGTTTGAAAGTTAATTCTAGACCATCATATTACCTTCTTGAGTTTGACCTTGGGACTTGTCCAACTAAAATAAACAAATTTACCATATTAAATTGATTAAACAATTATTTGTGTTATTTTTGATTGGTTGTTGGATTTTTGTATTACATTAAAAAAGGCAAATTAATAAGGGAATTCAACGATCTTTGAAATGGCACCATTGTCAGGAAGATATATGGTTTAGAATTGATTTTTAAGCAACTTAATGCATAGGTTTTCCACCGCCAGGTAGTCTGACCCCGTGTTTCGTGTGCATTTTTTCTCTGTTTATTTCTCAGCAGTTTATTTATTATTTTTTATGTATATATATTTTTTCTCTTTCTAATAATTCCCCTTTCATGTGAGGGACCCAATAGACTTGGAGCGATTTTTCAGGAGCCGACAAAACTCGAGAAAACTAGAGGCGAGCGATTCTATGGGTCGAACACGATGAGGAGGCACGATTTTTTTTTTGAAGAGCGAATGCTTTTATTTTATTTTCCGTTTATTTATTTATGTAATTAGTTTGTAATAAATGTCTAATTTCCAGCGGTTCCTATTTGGGTTCTCGCGTGTGTACCCAGACACTGGACACTTGGCCTACCGTGCCCGATAATTTTGTGGTGCTTGATGTAGATTTAGGACTACACTGTGGCTATTAGAGATATTAGGATTTATTTGTTATTCTTGTAGTCTTAGGATCACATCCACTAATAGACGCGCTAGACGTTCTACTTAGCTAAAATTAATAGGTTCTTCACTCGCTAATAGACCTATCTGTGTAGGAGTAGTTTTCTGGTGAATTCATATAGGTTAAGTTTCAATTCTGTTTAGAGTATTGCATGGAGAATGCGAGGATTACTATAAGTATTTCTATCTGAGCACACATAGGGTTTGAAAACGGTCGGATACAAATATGAATATAGGTGTTACTATATCCTTATCCTTTTTAAAATCCGGATATGAATACAGATATCATACGAATGTGTAAAATGTAAAATCATATCCTCAAAATACGAATACGAATGCAAACCGAATAATGATAGTTCAGATACGATGATTTGACAAATGAATATGAATTAATATACGAATATTATACATGTCTAAATTTACTTAAAAGATATAAGGATTTTAGGTTCTAAAATATTAAAAGTATATTAAATATTTTGATAATGAACATGTGAATAAAAATAACTAATTAATAGATGAATAAAGATATATTAAATAATAAAAGAAAGCTTACGAAACTTACTTCTTTATGTACCATGTAAGTATCGATATCATCCTGAATTTAAACATTCATATTCGTATTCGTATCCATATTTGTATCCTTCAAAAAATGAATATTCGTGTTCATATCCTAACAAATTGAACATTCGTATTCACATTCCTATTCGTCAAACTTAAGGATATTATATTCGTATTCGTATTCGTATTCGGTGAATGTTTAATACTTATATTCGTATTCACATTCGTATTTGTTAGACATGAGAAAATGGAATCCATATCCTCTATTTGATGAATACAGATATGAATAGATACAAATATATTTTTATTCGTTTCCATCCCTAACACGCATCATTGTTTTATCAATTTGCATCTACTTTTCCGACTCATCCCTCTGTGTTTTCTCACTTAGAACTAAAGGAAATCGGACCATTCGGTAGACACGCTTTATCATTGGATCTCAAAGCAAGTGATCATCTAATTCAAAATTGGGACTACTAAGCAATATTGATTAATTAAAAATTATAACAAAATTGAATATCATTGCACTATGGGAGAGAAACCACATCCTTGTACGCAGGTACTTATCTCTTGGCTATGAGTGAGTGTGGACGTAGCCTTAAGAGTAGAGCCGAAAATCATAGACCTGCATCCTAAGTATCCAGATCCAACTCTTGTGGGTTTGGGAGCTGCAAGCGCTCCCCTCCAACCATAGTAGACATTATGGGTGTGTCAGTATATTATCTCCTTTAGGGGTGTGTGCTAACACAACAACCCGGGCAGATCACTCCTTTGATTGAGGAAAAATAGAACCACATATACGAGTCATGGTAACACACCTGTGTGTAATGAATTCTTATATTATTTTATCACCTAACTTGAAATTGAAAAGATAACTGGATCTTTGCGATCTTCATTGTGTGAAGTTGGTGAACTTGAGGTTTGTATTGTGTATTGAATTGTGTGCATGCAACTACGTATTACATGCCTTCATGGAATTCTCTCGCTTCTTGACTTCAATATTATGCTCCAACTCGTATCTCTTGGAATCGAAAGATGGAAATTTGGAGCGGTTTTAGTTCGAATTCCGTGAGCACTTCATGGAATGCTCCAAATCTCATGTCTTTTCGGGTTTGTGATGATTCTCTTCGTGATCCCTCCGGTTCCTACATGATCCTCTTCTAGGAAACGAGACTCATTCTCCTGTGTTAGGGTATGGTTAGACCTAGAACAATCCTCTATTCTCCTCTAGAATCGAGAGTGACCCTCTCCTCAGTACCTCTAGATGATTTTTTCGTCAAGAGCTTACACGAATCCACTTTATATTGATAGTGAGGAAGAAGAAGCATAGATGTCATTGTTCTACACCGGAACAAGAGATTGAGGAGATAGACGGAGGATGCTAGCTAGTGACAGTGGCTTTGGACTCGTGGAAAAGACCCTCCTGGGCATGATGTGAGGTCTCTTCGACCTCGCTGCTACACCTTCCAGATAATAGCCAAGCCCATCCTCTCTGCTGGAGGACTTGAGCGACGACTAGAAGAAGCTTCACTCCTCCATCTCTTCAGGCAACGTTCAATACCCCATGTACCCTGTCGCGTCCATCCCCCTAGGATCCGGGTACTCGACAAACCGATTCTACATACATCCATTTCCACATTTGAAATACATGATATAAATATAAGTAGGAGTAATTTGCATAAAAGACTAGAATTAAAAATTTTCTTTCCATTCATAACATATCCATCATTCATTATAACCCATGTCCACAATATCCCACACGTATACCGTATGCATCAAAAGGGTTGTCCAAACATACATATTACATGACACGCTCCCAAAACTACAAGTAAAGTAAGGACATTAAAGCTACAAAAAATATTGTACCACTAAAGAACTGTAGCTGCACAAAGGAAATAGCTCCAAGCCGCTCACTGTTGCGGTTACTTCTGAGAACCTGCATATCCAACACATAGGTACATTATGACCAAAATTGCCAGTACGATATAAAATTATAATAAGTTATAGAAAGTGTGAAAAAGAAACAATTAGAAAATTTATCATAAAGAAATAAATTATAATTATTTTCATAGGATATGAGTAACCCAAGCTTCATGGATAATATGTGGTCTTGGTCTGTGTGGGACCTTACACTATAACTCTAAGGCAATAAGAAGGCTTTACTGTTGGGGTGCCTCCATAGGCATGCGGTGGAGTATAATGCATCCTAACTAAGTTCCCAACACGTCCACTTAGCTTCACTTGTCAAATTGTAGCTCCGATTCCCAACTCAAATTCCGACCCACGAAATCATCGCGAACCACCCAAGTCCGCTACCCACGTTCAAGAGTCCATCGTGGCGTAGGGTACGAGTCAGAGCAAAGATTACTAAGATCATTCTTACCATAGCCTGAATCACCTCGACTAACACAATCCTCCTTATGCACATGAGATTTATATTTCATTCTCAACTCCATTTAGCCACATTTTTCGGAACTCCCCTCTTAGCGCTCCTACTCGGAACACTAACTAATGTGTCTTACATCAGCCACTACACGAGTGTTACTTCTATGTGAACAATTGAAACACTAGGCTACCGACCATGACTATTTGGCCAGCTCTCGAAACATCCGGCTAAAGGCATGCAAGTGCTGAAGCTGAACATCGGGTGGTGATTCCTCGATATGCCAGGTAACATGTCCCCCTAACCAACACAACTGTTGGGTTCGTTGTGCCTAAGTTTCTACTCAGGACACCTAAGGGTGCATCTACAATTGTGCCTTCTTCTTCGGTTCTTCTATGAATGTTTGATGTATGCATGAAACATAAAAAAAATTAGGCCTACACATGCTTGATATATTCTGAGGACATGGAAAAAAGTTGAGCAGAAGCCTCTTTTGGGATAACAAATTTACTTGCTCATGAAATTCCGAGATTGGGAAACATAATGGAATTTAAAAATAAGGGAGGACAAACAAATTCACTTGCTCATGAAATTGGTGGGTTCAATTGGGACTTGGAAACCAATTGGAATTCAAAGCAAAGGACCATTAATAAGACCTTTGAGTATAAATAAAAATGCCATTATTGCACTTTTTTTCTACGGAAGATTTTAGACTCCATTCTCCAAGCTTCTTTAGATTCCTCGATTGAATTAATGACAACCACCAACGATGAAAGGAGATTTTTTTGAAAGGATGGTACCAAACTCCAAAGCCATCCAACAATGAACAAATGCCATTGGAGAATATCACACAATCCACAATCCAAAATAGTACCTCATGTAAAACATTACATCAAAGCCATCCCAGGCACAACAGAAACTTTCCAATAGTCGTTGTTCTTGCCACCTGAAGATTGAGTAGACCATTTCAAATAGCACATTTTAAGCCAAGCACTGTAGCAAGCAATCTACCCACTTGTGGATTCCACGAGATGACATCAAGCTCCAATATTGTGCAAGAGCAAATAAATGTCGTTGGAAAGCACCACACAATCGATAAAGCTGCATCAATACCTCCGCAGCAGCAAGATACTACTAGGTGCTGTTGAACTTGTGGACACCAACTGTACTTATGTTGCAACCAATCCCAACCACTTCAAGAGTTTGCTAAGTGTTTAGTTGTATGGATCTTTATATAGGTAAACGGATCTTTGGATGAGGGACCGTTTACTCATCTCCCTATAAATGTACCCATCCCTCCTTCATTTGAGATACAACTGAGTGAAGAGAGAACCCTAGTCTCTTGTGAAGGAGATTAGGGTATGTGTGTGCCCATGTGGGTTTTCCCTCTTCGTAGGGTTTTCTACGTAAATCTGGGTGTCTTCTTCTTTAATCTTCATTTTTAGTTTATAACATGGTATTAGAGCCTAATTAGGGCTTGATTTCTCTTCTCATCAACCTCAATCAACCAAGTTCTTCCATTTGTGCAACCTGCCCATGCGGCCTCCTGCACATGTGTCCTGTGCACGCGCGTGCCCTACTCGTGTGTCCTACGCACGAGCTCTGGCAACCCCTTGTGTGCCACCTTGGGCACGCACCCCCACGCAAGGCAACCCCCTGTGTGCCAGATGAATCCACATTTCATCATCTTTATTCTATCATTTTGGCACCAAAAACCCTAGCAAATACCTGTAAATAACCTTTATTTCATCATCTTAGCATTCATGCATGTGCATTCCATTAGTGTGTAAAATGCTGTAATTAAAGCCAAAATTATAGAATAAATAAAAGAAAAGAATAAAATATTGTAAATATTTTATGACCCGAAACCCCCGAGACCTAGGCATCTTGATGAATAGGTCGACAAGGAATAAAGTAGGGGGAGATAAGGGCCAAAATACAGATAAAATACCTATACTTTCTATTCACACTTTATTCATTTTGGGACCTATTTTTGGTTCCACTTTTTATACCTCAAATAAAGAAACTTTGTACGTAAAGGTTGTAGATAATTTAATAAAGAAAAATATAAAATTGATTTCACAGAAAAATAATGTACAGATAAAAAGTTATGGTCTGAATAAAAATCCAGAATCCCAACTTCCCAGACCCGTATCTCACAACTGACAACTCCAAATGCAGCAAACTCACCTTTAATTGTATATAGAATAAAATAAGCTATTTAATGGCGTTGGTTTCGCATTTGGCAGAGCTACGGTTTGAAAGTTGAGTTTTGGACCCTCATTGTATAATTGTACATATTAAAATATTCAATTTATTATTTATTCATTATTTTTGTATTTTTATATTTTTATAATTATGTAAATATTACTTATAATAATTATGTACATTAAAATTGGAATAAAAACCTAAAGAAAACTCAAAATAAAAATAAACATATATAGATCATACAGGTATTATACCTACATGTATACCTATATAATATATTCTTTTATTTTATTAAATGTACAAAATACATCAGAAAAAGAAAATAAAAATATATTTATGTGTATAAAAGTATTTTATAATTTTACAAAATAAGAAATAAAAATAATAAAATTAAAATCACAAATTAAAAATCAAATAGTCAAATATATAGATAATATACCTATATAGGGGTATAAAAGCAACTTGTAAAAATAATAACATAAAAATAATTAAAAATCGGAATAAAATACTATAAAAAATAATAAACATTTTTTATTTTATAACCTAAAATTAAATAATTCATTTACTATTTTTAAATCATTTTCTAAAACTTTTTCCCAGGGTTTTTCCTGGTTGGTCCACGTGGACCAACCAGGAGGGTCCGAGAGTTGACCGCGGGTCAACTCTCTGACCCACCCCCTGTGGCCTTGTCAGAAGCATGTTTTGGGCCGTTTTCTCGATTTTTTCGAGGCTCGTGCGCTCCTCGTTTCACTCCAAAGTCTTCTTGACTTTTGTTCATCGTGCGTCGAGGATGCTCGCCCATATCTTCTCTTGGGCTTTGGATCATCACGTCGCTCGATGCAACTCGATTTGCGAGCCCTCTCCACCATGTTTCAAAACCGAGCCCTCAACCCCCATTTGACCTTGAACCAGTCCTGGGCGCCAAAAACCTCCAGGTAGGGTCGAGGGCCAATCTCCGGTGACAGGGGAATCCTCCCCCATCTCAGGCGAGGTGCGGCGGAGCACCTAGAGCTGCGTTCCATCATCTCCGGCGGCTGCGCCGCTGTGAGGTTCAACTTCGGGCATCCTTGCCCTTGAGGTCCGTTCTTATTCCCTTTTCTTCGTTTTTTTTGTGCTTTATTACCTTAGTCTTAGTCGTAGGATTTTACAACCACTTTCCAACTCGATTCACACTCCACCGATCATTGCCGTACCCCCTCGCCGGAGCTTGCTCCGGCGAGCTTCTCTCCCGCCATCCTCCGCCTTCTCCAGCAGCCAGGAGGGGCGAGGCACTTTGCCCTCGCCCTCCTTAACAATATTTTGCATGTGACAGAGCTTGAATGCACGCCTGGAGAGGATTTTGAAGGTCGTCGGACCCCCCTGGAGCTCTTCCGCTACCAAGACGTCGTGGGGTAGTTCCGAGGGGTGCCGACCCTTTTTGCCACCCCCAGGACCTTCAAGACCTCTGCAGGAGCATTGGGCATCCTCTCCGAGCTTCTCAGGCGGCTAGAATCAATCAGG
This sequence comes from Ottelia alismoides, assembly GCA_037367405.1. Classification (NCBI taxonomy): domain Eukaryota; kingdom Viridiplantae; phylum Streptophyta; class Magnoliopsida; order Alismatales; family Hydrocharitaceae; genus Ottelia; species Ottelia alismoides. The sequence goes on from JAZKJV010006492.1 coordinate 183,347, forward strand.
AGGGCGGTTCGAAGCTCGGACTTCCCGAGTTCTCGGTTGTTCTTCCTGATTAGTCCTCAGCCGTTCGATCATCAAGGGGACCCAGACGGAGCAGCAACCATCGGATCGTGCAAGGCCTCAGCCGTCGATTTTCATCAACTTCTGATCTGGGCTGTTGGCATCCGAAGGGGCATCGCGTGATATAGAGCTGACATGTGGATTAGTGGATGCCTCGCCACCGTCGGATGTGCCTATAACATGGGTATTTTGCGTATTTCACCCGCAACATTTTTGTATTTAATATTTAGACCGTAAACATTCATCTGTCGTTTAATTGTTTTTGTAATATTTATAGTGAGGCCCCCACATTTTCGTCTATTTACTTCCAGGTCCTTGCCTGGCGCACGTGCCTGTCACGTGCGCTGGGCATTTTGCAAGAAGACCCCGGACTTTTCGCACGTTTATTTTTAATACTAAAACTTTCCATTGCATTTATAATCTTTCTGGCCATTTTGTTTTTGCATCCCTGAGCTTTTGTGACATCGCACTTGTGCCCCTGCCAGGCGCGCGTGCACGCACGTGCGTCTGGGATATTTTGCGGGGAAGCCCCTACGGCTTTGGCTATTGCCCTTTGGCCCAGAAGTATTTATTCGAGTATTAAATTTTGCATAAAAATTGCAGGCGTGCCCCTGACTTTTGGATATTTGTATAAATGCCCCTGCTAGGCCTTCAACTTGTGCTTGCTTGCTCTATTTATTTGGACCATCATTTTAATTCCAAAAATTCCCAAAAATTGAACTTAAGCTCCTGCGTCTTTGTACTTTAACGCCCTATTTTTAGTTTTTGATTTTCTTGCATTTTTATATTTATTAAAAATCAAAAACTCTCTTTTTGTCTATTGTCTAGCTTAGAAAACACCAAAAAATATTAAAAGACCTCGAAAAATTCTAAAAAAATTCCCTAGTGTGTATTTTATCATATTCTAGTGTCAGTCCAAAAATCACTAAAAATTTCAAAAGAAAAACCTTAAAAATTCAAAAAGACTCAAAAACTTCAAAAACATCTATAAAATCCTAGAAAACTCCAAAAATTATAAACTCAGTTCCTGTTTATTCTATATTTTATTATCTTTATTTAAAAAATAGTGTGGAAAAATTTTGTAGTTGTTTGCTATTTTTAATCCCCATTTTACTCACAGCTAGTGCATTCTTCACTGTTTTCCTTTATTTCAGCTTTTAAAAATACCAAAAACACCTTGAAAAATACCCAAAAATCACAAAAATAGTAAAAAACTATAAAAACACCAAAAATATTTTATTTCTGAATTTTTGGTTATTTTTTCACATTTTTATAAATATTTGATCTTTCCTTTCACTACATTGTTTTTATATTCAAATATTAAAAAAAATATAAAATATAAAATTATAAAAATCAGAAAATTAAAAACCAAAATACAAAATTAAAAATTAAATAAAAAATTAAAAAAATATATAATTAAAAGCCCACAAAAATCTTTGCTTGCTTGCTTAGTGTGGACAACACTCACATTCACTCACACACATTTATTTGATTCTACCCTGTTTGCTCCCTGTGTTCGAACTCTCTGCATACTTGCCCTTTACATCTTTTGTGCAGAGTTAAAAATAAATTTTAACTCCACATTTATTTCTAATTATTGATCTTTAGTGTGGGTTAATTGTTGATTAAATACGAGATTCATTTGAGGGTCGCCATAGCGACGGTCGTCTCCGCCTTGTGTGAGATACCATTTAGGCTCTCTTGAATTTCGCATTTATCAAATGGCACCGTTGCCGGGATACCATTCAGGATTTTGTAGTGGTCAAGACACCGACTGTTGACTCGCCTTGTGAGTCAATACGACCGCTCTCAATTCCGCGTTTATCAGATGGCGCCGTTGCCGGGGAGCAACAACGCGTAGATCTCATTTTTTTGTTGTGTTGTGATCATTTGTCTGCATTTCGCGGCTTTTATTTCTATTATTGATATATCTGTTGAATTGTCTAACCAATCTCCTTGTTTGGATTCCGTGCGAGGTACGCGGATCGAGGGAGGAGCCCCTCTTGGAGCACCTTCGCACCCACGTGAAGCGACTCTAGCCTAGCACGAAGAAGGACTTGGAGGATTTTGCAAGACAACTTCTTAGCATTTATTTTCTTGCATTGTATTTATTTTGTAATTCGTAGTGAGAGAGAGACTATTTATTGTAATAATACAGGTGCCCCCGGACATTTGACTTTCGAGCCTAATTTCCAAGTGATTGTTCACTTGGGGGCTCGCCGCTGTTTTTCTCGCGTTTTCCTTCGCATTCTTTTATTTTGTTTTGTTTTTCAATTTTAGTTATCTTGTGTGATTGAGCCCCTAGCTTTAGGAGTTGCTTGCGATAGATTAGGTCCAAACACATTAATCACCTTTGCATGTGCCTATAGATTCGTTTGGACTTAGTCAAATTTTAAACAGTTGATCATCACCTTCAATCCGTCGCGCCGTGAGCTCTCCCCGCAAAGCGCTTTCTCCTAAACTCAAGTGTGTTGAGCAGAGGAGGGGTGAGCCTAGACCGGACATTAGCATTGAGGATTGGCGGTCAACTTGTGGTTCTTCCCGGTAATAGCAATTTCTGAAACTTAGGGTGATTTCATCGGCTTTTGCATTTGCATATAGATAGGTTTCAGTTCTGCTGAGCATCCTTGCATGTAGAGTGCTGGAGGCAAGGTGAGCATTTCTCTTTAGCATCCATCATTGATTTGACGCTTGCATTGCTTTTCCGACTCTCCCTCTGATTTTGCCAACATAGGTTCTCAAAGGAATTGAATCCACGATAGGTGCGTGCATTTCTCACTAAAAATCCAAAAAAAGTGATAATCAATAAAATTGGGACTGCGAATATTACTTGGCCCTAAAATCCACCAAAAAGAAAATCTTGTATTAGGGCGAGTAATCCCCTCATTGTCTTCGTTTTACTTGCTCGCGCACACACTAAGGATAGTGCCCAAATCCCATTCAGCCCCCTAAGTGTTTGTGCAACATTTTGACTTCTCACCTAACTCTAAAATAGACAAGATAAAAAGACCGACTTTTCGGTCTCTACTGAGTTGAGTAGGTGAATTGAGGGTTTGTATTCTTTTCATTTTTGTCTGTGATTGTTTTGTGTGTGTCCTAGATCATCTATGCGCACTTGCGCCTTCTTCTTCACTCTCTTGACTTGACTGTCGTGCTCTCCCGATCATTTTCTTTTATTTTCGAGATGGATCCCTGGAGTGCATTTTATCCGGACTTTGCGGACCCCTCGCTCGCTCCAGCCGATCCACCTCCCTTTTATCGGGAGGATCCACCTCCTATTTTTTCGGATTTTCGTACATACCCGCCTCAGCCACAGTATCACGACTCGGACTTCTACCCACATCCACCCCCACCTGTGTATTATCCATCTCCACCGTCACATCCACCCGAGTCTGACCTGATGGAGTCACCTCCCTCGATCTCTATGAGTGATATCTTGAATCGGATGACAAAACACATTGATTTGATGAATGATGATCTTGATTTCTTGAGGAAGAATCAGATTAATGCTCCTTTCGTCGGAAATACGGCTTCACTTGTAGGTGATCATGGGAGCTTGCAATCGCCAAAAATACAAAAAAATGAGAAAAATTTAAAAGACCAAAAAGATTTCGGGAGACATTTGGTTGATCTAGACCGTGAGGAGAGAGTCCACCTGCCAGAGCCCTTGACCACACATCCATTCACATTGAGTCCCACCTTTGACCCCGAGGATGCCGCTGTACAGACTGCACTTGGCATGCCTCATGTATACGCTGATTCCGACTTCCTCCCTTGTATGGAGGAAGTCCAAAAATTCAAAAAAATGTTGACTGAACCCGAAGTGGTGGCTACTATTCATGAGATTATCCGTGCCCCACTTCAGCAGGCCATGACCCAATTATCTTCTCCTCTTCCCAAGAAGAGAAAGCAGAGGAGCAGATCTGAGCGTCACATTTTGACCATGGCCACTGCCCTCGCCATCACACACCGTCCCATTCCCAAGAAGAAGAACACAGCTACACCTTTTATCACTTGCACCATCTCTGACTACACTTGTGATCGCACTCTCCTGGACGGCGGTGCATCTATTAGCATATTACCCTTCTCACTGGTACAGTCTCTTCACTTAGGGCCTCTCAAGAAAACCATGATGATAGTTCAGTTTTCTGATGGATCTATCAAGAGGCCGAAGGGTATCCTTGAAAACGCCGTCATTTCTATTCAGGGCACGAGCCACCATGTTGATTTTGTCGTGTTGCCCATAGAGAACTCCACAGGGGAGCCCTCTCCAATCATCCTGGGATGACCTTTCCTCGCCTCTGCGAGGGTCGTCATTGATTACGGATCAGGAGAGATTCGCTTCCGTCCTGTTGACGAGAGCGAAGTGGCGATCACCGCACCCACTGTTGACCAGAGACCTGCACCTGATGCACCTCCACTGATTGTAGCGGACTCTGAGGCCTGTGACCGATCTGATGCTATTAGAGATGATTGCTTAGCGACCCCTGATGAGACCCGACGAATCCCCCGAAAGGGGAGGAAATCAGAAAGCATGGACCTCACTATTCCTCCTCCTGGTGTATGGCGATGTGTTGATGAGATCCAGAGTATTTATGTGATTGAACCATTTGAGCGGGGGGCAGATACCAAGATTATTGAGGACATTTATGATGTTGCCCATTATTTTGAGAGACCTCATAAGGAAACAAGTGACCTAGGTAAGACTGGACAGGACGGACCTGGTTTGACTACTTCCACTGATAAATCCGTTCCTGGCCCTTCACAAGTGAAGATGATTGAGGTCGGTTATGACGCTGCCATTTATTTTGATAAATTCAGACCTCTTGTTGAAGACAAGGATTCAGGTGAGAGTCTTGAGGACGAACAGAGTTCGTATACTTCCACTAATGATTTCGTTCCTTTTGACTTTGACCTGGACGAGCCCTCGCAGGACGACTCCAATTACACTTCTTCCGAGGATGATGAGTTTGTCCCATTCCACTTTAACATCTGCGAGACTTCCAAGGCCGGACCTAGTCGTACTTCTTCCACTCACCCGTCTGTGCCTTCACACCATAGGACCACCAAGGGAGAACCTAGACATACTGCTTCCATTGATCAGTTCGTCCCTTTCCGTTTTGATTCCACTGAGGGCCTTCACCGTGTCGACCCTGATCGGCTTCCGTCCACTGTGGACCCCGATGTCGACATACACCACACCAGATCTATCCCTCAACGGTCTCGCAAGAAGGTTAGCTTTCGGCCTTTTTGATCATATGTACATCCACCTCTGTTGTACATTCTCTCTCATGTATCTCTGTCTATCTTCCGTTTTTGCTTGTCCACCCATTCTCGTGTTTGCCTTGCTTAGGACGTACTTTGTCCTAAGTATAGGGGGTGGACGAGCCGAGTGTTCTTTCATCGTTCCGTGTCATCACTCCTGCCGTTGCCTATACTTAAGGCTTCTTTCACCCTAAGTATAGGGGGAGTGGTGTGTACATCCGCTGATCTCATTTCCAGTCTCATCTCTTTTCTTCTTTTCTTCTTTTCTTCTTTTCCTTTTCTACTTTCTTTATCTACTAAAAAGGTGTCGCCCCTTGTAGACAGTCTTCTATACTTAGGACGTACTTTGTCCTAAGTATAGGGGGGTGTGCACCCTGAGTTTTTCATTCTTTTCGATCCTCTCCATTGTCTCCTCTTCTTGTCTATACTTAGGGATATCTTACCCTAAGTATAGGGGGAGACAAACTGAGTACGATCTGTTCATTCCCACCCTTGACCCTCCCTGCCTTGTGTACAGTCTGCTATACTTAGGATTATTTGATCCTAAGTATAGGGGGAACGATCAACTTCTCATTCGTTCATTCGTTTCTTCGTTCATTTATTCTTTAGATTTTCCTATACTCAGTATGAGTTATGTTTTCTCTTTTCTCTCTGATCTATGAGGACATAGCTCAAGCTAAGTATAGGGGGGTCGTCTATACTGCGTATATACTTTAGCCATAACTCGTACTTTCGTATTTTCCTAATAATATGGTTAATAATTCTTTAAAATTCATTAAAAATCCCTAATAAAAAGATGTTACCATTCCTCAAATTCTTTTTGTATTTACTGATTAATAAATCAGGTGAAAATGTTTTTTTGCAAAATGTTTGAAAAATAGTTGGAAAATCTTTGTGAACATTTATTGAAAACTATTTTGAAAATGTTTTGCTACATGTTTTCAACCTTTGTAAAAAAGTGTGGTTTGTAAAATTTCTTTTCTTTGTGTGAAATAAAATGTTTGAAAAATAATTTGCAAATGGTTTGAAAAATGGTTGCAAAAATATTTTGAAAAATCTATATTTACTGTTTGGAAAACCTTTGCAAAATTATTTTCAAATGTGTGTACATGTTTGTAAAATGATTGTAAAAACTATTTTGGACTATAGTTTTCAAAAATTGTTTGAAAAACTTGTGTCAAATAAGTTTGAGGAATACATATATCATACCAAAAAATCCACTATATATATATATGTATAAAACTGACTACTTACCCTTGTAAATTCTTAAAATCCACTTCTTGTAAATATAAGAAGCACTCCCGTGTACATATTTTTCACCTAGTTTTTAGCCAAAACTTTTTGTTTTCAAAAATTCCAGAAACATTTGCAAAATTAAAAATCCAAAAACATTTGAAAAATCTTTTTGAAAAATACAAAAAATGCATGCATCATCTTTTCAAAAATCCATAAAAAGTTCAAAATCTTTGAAAATTGCATCACAAAAATATTTCCTGCATAGCATTCCCATTTTTCGGATTGAGTTTGATAGTTGAACAAGTCTAAGTAAAATCCGGAGATTGGAGCTTGATTGGACCTTAAAATCTACCTAATAACAGGAACCTTAGAGGAACTGGGTTTGAGGTACTTCAGGTCTAGTTGACTTAATTCTTTGAGGATCACGGGACTTGGTTCAATGAATTCTTGACTGCCTAAGTAGAGTATTTCAGAGCACACGCACGACTCTTATTGATAATGACCTAACTTGGACACCTGCACCTTTCACATGGCTCAACTCAGTTGGAGTGGTGAGGGGATTGGATCTGCCGGTATGAGACACACACAAGTGGAAACATTTGTCCTCCTCTAGGGAGGGAAGTGCACCCCAACCCGTCCAGTGATAAGGAAGTCTAAAGACAGGAGGCTGTGGGTTGCAATAAAGCTTCAAAAGAGGGATAGTCTACTGGCTCAAGAGGAAAAACTCCTTATGTAAATGCTGTTGTATATAGTATTTCAAAAGAAAAAGTTCAGGCATGTACAAAAATAAAAAGCCTGTAAAGTATGTACAAAGTCAATAAGCAAGCTTGAGTTCCAAAGTCATATCATATGAGCCTGCAGCAGGATGACTTGACTACACTGGTCTTGCATCCCAGGATAGGTAGCTATACTGGCTACCGTCCATTCTTCTCTTCACCACCTCCTCTTGAGCTGGTTGCCACTTGAACTTAGAAGGGAATACCCCGCTCCTCGAGGATGGAGTTATTGGATGAATCATTGGGTTGTCGTACTGGAGAAGTCAGTTTCTTTGTCATTCTAGTTGGGGAGAGCCACTATCACTTACACTGTACAAGTCAGATTCATAGTCGTAAGAGTTTGCGTATGAGTTGAAGTATTTCTGACCTGGCTATTGAGGAGACTTGAGCAGAGTTTTGGGATTCTCAAGGACTGTTGGATTTCAAATTTAGTTCTCACTAAGGTTCCGCCCGCACTAAAATTCCAAAGGTCCGACTTAAGCTCCAAACTTTGATTTTGTGAAGACAAGTTTGATAATCAAATAAAATCCAAGTTCTTCTTTTTCTTTTCTTTCTTTTTCTTTTGCACTTATTGCATAAGTGTTTGCTAGGGACTAGCAAAGGTAAAGTATAGGGGGAAGATGAATCCACATTTCATCATATTTATTCTATCATTTTGGCACCAAAAACCCTAGCAAATACCTATAAATAACCTTTATTTCATCATCTTAGCATTCATGCATGTGCATTCCATTAGTGTGTAAAATGCTGTAACTAAAGCCAAAATTATAGAATAAAGAAAAGAAAAGAAAAAAAAATAAAATATTGTAAATATTTTATGACCCGAAACCCCCGAGACCTAGTCATCTTGATGAATAGGTCGACAAGGAATAAAGTAGGAGGAGATAAGGGCCAAAATACAGATAAAATACCTATACTTTCTATTCACTCTTTATTCATTTTGGGACCTATTTTTGGTTCCACTTTTTATACCTCAAATAAAGAAACTTTGTACATAAAAGTTGTAGATACTTTAATAAAGAAAAATAAAAAATTGATTTCACAGAAAAATAATGTACAGATAAAAAGTTATGGTCTGAATAAAAATCCAGAATCCCAACTTCCCAAACCCGTATCTAACAACTGACAACTCCAAATGCAGCAAACTCACCTTTAATTGTATATAGAATAAAATAAGCTATTTAATGGCGGCGGTTTCGCATTTGGCGAAGCTACGGTTTGAAAGTTGAGTTTTGGACCCTCATTGTATAATTGTACAGATTAAAATATTCAATTTATTATTTATTCATTATTTTTGTATTTTTATAATTATGTAAATATTACTTATAATAATTATGTACATTAAAATTGGAATAAAAACCTAAAGAAAACTCAAAATAAAAATAAACATATATAGATCATACAGGTATTATACCTACATGTATACCTATATAATATATTCTTTTATTTTATTAAATGTACAAAATACATCAGAAAAATAAAATAAAAATATATTTATGTGTATAAAAGTATTTTATAATTTTACAAAATAATAAATAAAAATAATAAAATTAAAATCACAAATTAAAAATCAAATAGTCAAATATATAGATAATATACCTATATAGGGATATAAAAGCAACTTGTAAAAATAAATATCATAAAAATAATTAAAAATCGGAATAAAATACTAGATAAAATAATAAATATTTTTTATTTTATAACCTAAAATTAAATAATTCATTTACTATTTTTAAATCATTTTCTGAAACTTTTTCCCACGGTTTTTCCTGGTTGGTCCACGTGGACCAACCAGGAGGGTCCGAGAGTTGACCGCGGGTCAACTCTCTGACCCGCCCCCTGTGGCCTTGTCAGAAGCATGTTTTTGGGCCGTTTTCTCGATTTTTTCGAGGCTCGTGCGCTCCTCGTTTCACTCCAAAGTCTTCTTGACTTTTGTTCATCGTGCGTCGAAGATGCTCGCCCATATCTTCTCTTGGGCTTTGGATCATCACGTCGCTCAATGCAACTCGATTTGCGAGCCCTCTCCACCATGTTTCAAAACCGAGCCCTCAACCCCCATTTGACCTTGAACCAGTCCTGGGCACCAAAAACCTCCAGGTGGGGTCGAGGGCCAATCTCTGGTGATAGGGGAATCCTCCCCCATCTCAGGCGAGGTGCGGCGGAGCACCCAGAGCTGCGTTCCATCATCTCCGGCGGCTACGCCGCCGTGAGGTTCAACTTCGGGCATCCTTGCCAATGAGGTCCGTTATTATTCCCTTTTCTTCATTTTTTGTGCTTTATTACCTTAGTCTTAGTCATAGGATTTTACAACCACTTTCCAACTCGATTCACACTCCACCGATCATTGCCGTACCCCCTCGCCGGAGATTGCTCCGGCGAGCTTCTCTCCCGCCATCCTCCGCCTTCTCCAGCAACCAGGAGGGGCGAGGCACTTTGCCCTCGCCCTCCTTAACAATATTTTGCAGGTGACAGGGCTTGAATGCACGCCTGGAGAGGATTTTGAAGGTCGCCGGACCCCCTGGAGCTCTTCCGCTACCACGACGTCGTGGGGTAGTTCCGAGGGGTGCCGACCCTTTTTGCCACCCCCAGGACCTTCAAGACCTCCGCAGGAGCATTGGGCATCCTCTCCGAGCTTCTCAGACGGCCAGAATCAATCAGGAGGGCGGTTCGAAGCTCGGACTTCCCGAGTTCTCGGCTGTTCTTCCTGATCAGTAATCAGCCATTCGATCGTCAAGGCGACCCAGATGGAGCAGCAACCATTGGATCATGCAAGGCCTCAGCCGTCGATCTTCATCAACTTCTGATCTGGGTCGTTGGCGTCCGAAGGGGCATCGCGTGATATAGAGCTGACACATGGATTAGTGGATGCCTCGCCACCGTCGGATGTGCCTATAGCGTGGGTATTTTGCGTATTTCACCCGCGACATTTTTGTATTTAATATTTAGACCGTAAACATTCATCTGCCGTTTAATTATTTTTGTAATATTTACAGTGAGGCCCCCACATTTTCGTCTATTTACTTCCAGGTTCTTGCCTGGCGCACGTGCCTATCACGTGCGCTGGGCATTTTGCAAGAAGACTGATTTAGCCGGAATTCACGGAGTCTAAAGTGGTGTCTCACACAAGGCGGAGACAACCGTCGCTGTGACGACACACAATGAAATCCTGGACTAAAGTCAACAATTAACCCACACTAAAGATCAATAATTAGAAATAAATGTGGAGTTAAAATTTATTTTTAACTCTGCACAAATGGTGTATAGGGACAAGTATGCAGAGAGTTCAAACACAGGGAACAAACAGGGTAATTCAAATAAATGTGCTCAAGTGAATGTGTGTGATGTCTACTCTAAAGCAAGCAATCAAAGAAATTTTTGTGGGTTTTTAATTTTTTTATTTTAATTTTAATTTTAATTTTGTATTTTGGTTTTTAGTTTTATGATTTTTATAATTTTATATTTTATATTTTTTTCTTTTTCAATATTGGAATTTAAAAACAATGTAATAAAAGACAAGATAAAGTATTTATAAAAATATGAAAAAATAACCAAAAATTCAGAAATAAAATGTTTTTCAGATTTTTATAATTTTTTACTATTTTTTGTGATTTTTGGGTATTTTTCAAAGTGTTTTTGGTATTTTTAAATACTGAAATAAACTAAAACAGTGAAATATGTGCTGGCTGTGAGTAAAATGGAAATTAAAATTAGCAAACAGCAACCAAAATTTTTCACACTAATTTTCAAATAAAGATAATGAAATATAAAACAAAGAAGAACTGATTTTGTGATTTTTGGAGTTTTCTTGGGTTTTATAGATTTTTTTGAAGTTTTTATGTATTTTTGAATTTTTAAAGTTTTCCATTTGAGAATTTTAGTGATTTTTGGATTGACACTACAATAGGTTAAAAGACACACTAAGGAATTTTTTTGGAATTTTTCGAGGTATATTAATAATTTTTTGGTATTTTCTAAGCTAGACAGTGAATAAAAGGCACGTTTTTTATTTTTAATAAATAGAAAAATAAAGTAAAATCAAAAACTAAAATGGTGGCGTGAAAGTACAAGTAATCAGGAGCTTAAGTTCAAATTTTTAGAATTTTTGGAGGCAAAATGAAGGTCCAAATAAATAGAGCAAGTCAGCACAAATTAAAGACCTAGCAGGGGCATTTGTGTAATAATCAGGAAAGTCAGGGGTACGCCTGCAATTTTCGCAAAAGTTTTGAACTGACTAAAATATGTTCTGGACCAAAATGAAATTACAAAACTTGCAACCCTTTCAGCGCAAAATACCCACCCAAGCACGTGCGATGCACGCGCCTGGGAGGGGCTAAAGTGTTATACTTCAAAAGGCTAGGGGACTAATTGCAAAAATGCCACAACCTTTATAACTGCTACTGAAAGTTTAAATACTGAAACTAAATACGAAAAGTAGCCGGGGCCCCTTTGCAAAATGCCCAGCGCACGTGACGAGCACGTGCGCCAGGCGGGGGCAAATGCGTGATATTACAAAACGTTGGGGGGGGGTCTTTAGTAAATTCTATAGACTAATTTAAACGCAAATGAAAGTTTCAAGATTTGCTGGAAATTATGCAAAAACGTGGGGGCTTGGGCGCAAAATCCCCCACTAATCCGCGTGGCGTGCGTGGATTCTCTTGATGAGGGCTGATCGGACGGTTTGTTCTCCCTCTAATATGGACGGCCCTGATCAAAAGGGGAGGGGAGAGATCAACGACAGCTGTAGCGCACCCCCTCCCCCTCGTTCTGTTCTGCCCAGGCGCGCGCGGGCAGCGGCGGTACGCAGGCGGCGGCGTCCTCCGTCTCCGGTGAGCTCGAGGCACCCTCCAGGTGGTGACGCGTCGGCGCTTGGTACCTGCGAGATCAAGTGGGCTCGAGAGCACGTCTCGGCCAGCTTGTATGTGCGACGGGGGAATGCGCGGAAGGTGGTGGAATGGCGAGATGGGACTCGCCGGAGCGAACTCCGGCGAGAGAGGGCTGGTTGCGATTGGGTAGGTGTAACTCGAAGAGAAATAGAGGGAATGAGTACTGCTGCTACAAGGAAAAAAATTAAAGCAAAAAAAAATGTAGAGAAACGTACCTCAAGGGCTGGGAAGCCCGAGGAAGTACCTCGACGGCCGCACGCCGGAGATGGGCTGGAATCGCACCTTCAGACCTTCGTCGTACCTCAACGGAGGTATGGAATGGCTCCCCTGTCACCGGAGCACGTCCCTACCCGCATCCGGATGTCTAAGTTGGTCCAAAAGTGGTTCCAAGGATGAAGGGATGAAAGGGGGCTGGTTTTGAAACAAGGCCGAGTGGGCTCGCAAAACGAGGAATAACGGGAAGAGCATCGATGCTCTCCCCGAAAAGAACCATGGGCGAGCAAGATGGATCATAGGGCATCAACTTTGTAGAAGAAACTTTTGCGAAAAGATGAAAGGATCGGCCCCCAAAAAATGTTGAAGATGGGTCAAAACTTCTCTGACACAGCTACAGGAGTAGGACCAGGGAGTTGACCCGAGGTCAACTCTCCAGGTCCCCTGGTTGGTCCATGTGGACCAACAAGGAAAAACTCTGAAAAAAGATTAAAAAAATATTTAAAAATAATAAATGACTTAATTAATTTTAGGTTATTAAATAAAAAATATTTATTATTTTATATAGTATTTTATTCCGATTTTTAATTATTTTTATGATATTTATTTTTACAAGTTGCTTTTATACCCCTATATAGGTATATTATCTATATATTTGACTATTTGATTTTTAATTTGTGATTTTAATTTTATTATTTTTATTTCTTATTTTATAAAATTATAAAATAATTTTATATACATAAATATATTTTTATTTTTATTTTATGATATGTTTTGTATATTTAATAAAATAGAAGTATATTTTATATTGGTATAAGTATAGGTTTAATACCTATGTATCAAATATGTATGTATTTTATTTTGAGTTTTATTTAGGTTTTTATTCCAATTTTAATGTACATAATTATTATAAGTAATATTTACAAGATTATAAAAATATAAAAATATAAAAATAAAGAATAAATAATAAATTGAATATTTTAATCAGTATATCTATACAAGGTGGGTCCAAAATTCAACTTTCAAACCGTAGCCCTGCCAAATGCGAAACCACCACCATTAAATAGCTTATTTTCTTTTATATACAATTAAAGGTGAGTTTGCTACATTTGGAGTTGTCAGTTGTGAGATACGGGTCTGGGAAGTTGGGATTCTGGATTTTTATTCAGACCATAACTTTTTATCTGTATCTTATTTTTCTGTGAAATCAATTTTGTATTTTTCTTTATTAAATTATCTACAACTTTCATGTACAAAGTTTCTTTATTTGATGTATAAAAAGTGGAACCAAAAATAGGTCCCAAAATGAATAAAGAATGAATAAAAGGTATAGGTATTTGATCTGTATTTTGGCCCTTATCTCCCCCTACTTTATTCCTTGTCGTCCTATTCATCAAGATGCCTAGGTCTCGGGGTTTCGGGTCATAAAATATTTACAATATTTTATTCTTTTTCTTTTCTTTTATTTATTCTATAATTTTGGCTTTAATTACAGTATTTTTTACACTATTTAGATGCACATGCATGAATGCTAAGATGATGGAATTAAAGGCTATTTACAGGCATTTGCTAGGGTTTTTGGTGCCAAAATGATAGAATAAAGATGATGAAATGTGGATTCATCATCCCCCTATACTTTACCTTTGCTAGTCCCTAGCAAACACTTATGCAATAAGTGCAAAAAGACAAGAAAGAAAAGAAAAAGAAGAACTTGGATTTTATCTGATTATCAAACTTGTCTTCACAAAATCAAAGTTTGGAGCTTAAGTCGGACCTTTGGATTTTTAGTGCGGCCGGAAGCTTGGTGAGAACCGTATTTGAAATTCAACAGTCCTTGAGAATCCCAAAACTCTGTCCAAGTCTCCTCAATAGCCAGGTCAGAAATACTTCAACTCATACGCAAACTCTTACGACTATGAATCTTACTCGTACAGTGTAAGTGATGGTGGCTCTCCCCAACAGAAATGACAAAGAGACTGACTTCTCCAGTACGACAACCCAATGATTCCCCAATCCAATAACTCCATCCTCGAGGAGCGGGGTATTCCCTTCTAAGTTCAAGTGGCAACCAGCTCAAGAGGAGGGGGTGAAGAGAAGAATGGACGGTAACCAGTGTAGCTACCTATCCTGGGATGCAAGGCCAGTGTAGTCAAGTCATCCTGCTGCAGGCTCATATGATATGACTTTGGAACTCAAGCTTGCTTATTGACTTTGTACATACTTACAGGTTTTTTATTTTTTTACATGCCTGAACCTTTTTTTTGATACTATTCACAACAGCATTTACATAAGGAGTTTTTCCTCTTAAGCCAGTAGACTATCCCTCTTTTGAAGCTTTATTGCAACCCACAGCCTCCTGTCTTTAGACTTCCTCATCACTAGACGGGTTGGGGTGCACTTCCCTCCCTAGAGGAGGACAAGTGTTTCCACTTGTGTGCGTCTCATACCGGCAAATCCAATCCCCTCACCACTCTAACTGAGTTGAGCCATGTGAAAGGTGCAGGTGTCCAAGTTAGGTCATTATCAACAAGAATCGTGCGTGTGCTCCGAAATACTCTACTTAGGCAGTCAAGAATCCGATGAACTAAGTCTCGTGATCCTCAAAGAATTAAGTCAACTAGACCTGAAGTACCTCAAACCCATTTCCTATAAGGTTCCTGTTATTAGGTAGATTTTAAGGTCCAATCAAGCTCCAATCTCCGGATTTGGCTTAGACTTGTTCAACTCTCAAACTTAATCCGAAAAATGCTAATGCTATGCAAATGCGATGCAAAATGCAGAAAATATTTTTGTGATGCAATTTTCAAGATTTTGAACTTTTTATGGATTTTTGAAAAGATGATCATGCATTTTTTTGTATTTTTCAAAAAGATTTTTCAGATGTTTTTGGGATTTTAGTTTTGCAAATGTTTTCGGGATTTTTGAAAACAAAAAGGTTTTGGCTGAAAACTAGGTTAAAATATGTACACGGGAGTGCTTCTTATATATACAAGAAGTGGATTTTAAGAATTTACAGGGTAAGTGGTCAATTTTGGTGTGATGTTAGTATTCCTCAAACTTATTTGACACAAGCTTTTCACACAATTTTTGAAAACTATAGTCCAAAATAATTTTTACAAATATTTTTGCAAACATGTACACACATTTGAAAATCATTTTGCAAAGGCTTTCAAAACAGTATATATAGATTTTTCAAACATTTTTGCAACCATTTTTCAAACCATTTGCAAATCATTTTTCAAACATTTTTATTTCACACAAAGAAAAGAAATTTTACAAACCACACATTTTTACACAGGTTGAAAACATGTAACAAAATATTTTCAAAATAGTTTTCAATAGATGTTCACAAAGATTTTCAAACTATTTTTCAAATATTTTGCAAAAAAACATTTTCACCTGATTTATTAATCAGTAAATACAACAAGAATTTGAGAAACAGAACACCTTTTTATTAAAGATTTTTAAAGAATTTTAAAGAATGATTAGCCATATTATTAGGAAAATACGAAAGTACGAGTTATGGCTAAAGTATATACACAGTATATACGACCCCCCTATACTTAGCTTGAGCTATGTCCTCATAGATCGGAGAGAAAAGTGAAGACATAACTCGTACTAAGTATAGACAAGCCTAAATAATAAAGGAATAAAGAAATGAATCAAAGAATGAACCAATGAGAAGTTGACCATCCCCCCTATACTTAGGATCAAATAATCCTAAGTATAGCAGACTGTACACAACGCAGGGAGGGTCAAGGGTGGGAATGAACATATCGTACTCAGATTGTCTCCCCCTATACTTAGGGTCAGATATCTCTAAGTATAGACAAGAAGAGGAGACAATGGAGAGGATCGAAATGAATTAAAACTCGACGTGGACACCCCCCTATACTTAGGACAAAGTACGTCCTAAGTATGGAAAACTGTCTACAAGAGCGGCACCTTTTTGATAGATAAAGAAAATAGAAAAGGAAAAGAAGAAAAGAAGAAAAGAAGAAAAGAGATCAGAGTGGATGAAGAGATCGTGAGGATGTACACACCACTCCCCCTATACTTAGGGTAAAAGAATCCTTAAGTATAGGCAACGATAGGAGTGATGACACGGAACGAAGAATGAATACTCGACTCATCCACCCCCCTATACTTAGGACAAAGTACGTCCTAAGCAAGGCAGACATGAGAATGGGTGGACAAGTAAAAACGGGAGATAGAAAGAGATGAACAAAGGAGAATGTACAACAGAGGTGGATGTACATATGATCAAGAAGGCCGAAAGCTAACCTTCTTACGAGACCGCTGAGGGATGGATCTGATGTGGTGCAAATCGACATAGGGGTCCACAACGGACGGAAGCCGATCAGGGTCGACACGGTGAAGGCCCTCAGTGGAATCAAAACGGAAAGGGACGAACTGATCAATGGAAGCAGTCTGGCTAGGTTCTCCCTTGGTGGTCTTATGGTGTGAAGGCACATACGGGTGAGTGGAAGAAGTACGACTAGGTCCGGCCTTGGAAGTCTCGCAGATGTCAAAGTGAAATGGGACGAACTCATCATCCTCGGAAGAAGTGTAATCGGAGTCGTCCTGCGAGGGATCGTCCAGGTCAAAGTCAAAAGGAACGAAATCATCAGTGGAAGTATACGAACTCAGATCGTCCTCAAGAGTCTCAACCGGATCATCTTTCTCATCAAAAGGCCCAAATTTCCGAAGAAAAGCGATCAAATCAACTTCGGCCTTTGGCCCATCAAAATCTACATGGACAGGAGCGAACTCATCAGTGGAAGTAGTCAAAACAGGTTTGTCCTGTCTAGTCTTACATGGGTCATTTGTTTCCTTATGAGGTCTCTCAAAGTAATGAGCAACATCATAAACGTCCTCAATTATTTTGGTATCTGCCCCCTGCTCAAATGGTTCAATCACGTAGATACTCTGGATTTCATCAACACATCGCCACACACCAGGAGGAGGATCAGTGAGGTCCATGCTTTCTGATTTCCTCCCCTTTCGGGGGATCCGTCGGGTCTCATCAGTGGTCGCTAAGGAAGTATCTCTAGTAGCATCAGATCGGTCACAGGCCTCAGAGTCAGCTATAATCGGTGAAGGTGCATCAGGTGCAGGTCTCTGGTCATCTGTGGGTGCGGTGATCGTCACTTCGCTCTCGTCAACAGGACGGATCGATAACGACCCTCGCCGAGGCGAGGAATGGTCGTCCCAGGATGATTGGAGACGGCTCCCCTGTGGAGTTCTCCATGGGCAACACGACAAAATCTACATGGTGGCTCGTACCTTGAATAGAAATGACAGCGTTTTCAAGGATACCCTTAGGCCTCTTGATAGATCCATCAGCAAACTGAACGATCATCCTGGTTTTCTTTAGAGGCCCTAAGTGAAGAGACTGTACCAGCGAGAAGGGTAGTATGCTAATCTAAGCACCACCGTCTAGGAGAGTGCGATCACAAGTATAGTCAGAGATGGTGCAAGTGATGAAAGGTGTAGCTGTGTTCTTCTTCTTGGGAATGGGACGGTGTGTGATGGCGAGGGCAGTGGCCATGGTCAAAATGTGACGCTCAGATCTGCTCCTCCGCTTTCTCTTCTAGGGAAGAGGAGCAGATAATTGGGTCATGGCCTGCTGAAGTGGGGCGCGGATGATCTCATGAATAGTATCCACCACTTCGGGTTCAGATAGCATTTTTTTGAATTTTTGGACTTCCTCCATACAAGGGAGGAAGTCGGAATCAGCATATACACAAGGCATGCCAAGAGCAGTCTGTACAACGGCATCCTCGGGGTCAAAGGTGGGACTAGGTGTGAATGGATGTGTGGTCCAGGGTTCTGGCAAGTGATCTCTCTCCTCAAAATATTGATCAACCAAGTGTCTCCCGAACTCTTTTTGTACTTTTTAAATTTTTCTCATTTTTTGTATTTTTGGCGATTGCAAGCTCCCATGATTTCCTACAAGTGAAGCGGTATCCCCAACGAAAGGAGCATTAATCTGATTCTTCCTCAAGAAAGCAATATCATCATTCATCAAATCAATGCGCTTTGTCATCCGATTCAAGATATCACTCATAGAGATCGAGGGAGGTGACTCCATCAAGTTAGACTCGGGTGGATGTGAAGGTGGAGGTGGATAATATACAGGTGAGGGTGGGCGTGGATAGAACTCCGAGTCGTGATATTGTGGCTGAGGCGGGTGTGTACAAAAATCAGAAAAAATAGGAGGCGGGTCCTCCTGATAAAAGGGAGGTGGATCGGCTGGAGCGAGCGAGGGGTCCGCAAAGTCTGGATAAAATGCACTCCAGGGATCCATCTCGAAATCAAAAGGAAATGATTCGGGGGAGCATGACGGTAAAGACAAGAGAGTGAAGAAGAAAGGCGCAAATGCGCGGAAATGATCTAGGACACACACAAAACAATCACAACCAAAAAAATAAAAAGAATACAAACCCTCAGTTCACCTACTCAACTCGGTAGAGACCGAAAAGTCGGTCTTTTTATCTTGTCTGTTTTAGAGTTAGGTGAGAAGTCCAAAATTGCGCAAACACTTAGGGGGCTGAGATGGGATTTGGGCACTAATCCTTAGCGTGTGCGTGAGCAAGGTAAAACGAAGACAATGAGGGGATTACTCGCCCCAATACAAGATTTTCCTTTTGATCGGTTTTAGGGTCAAGTAAAATTAGCAGTCCCAATTTTATGGATTATCACTTTTTTTGGATTTTTAATGAAAATGCACGATCCTAACGAGGAGTCAATTCCTTTAAGCACCTAGGTTGGCAAAATCAGAGGGAGAGTCGGAAAAGCAATGCAAGCGACAAATAATGATGGATGATAAAGCGTAAATGCTCACCTTGCCTCCTGCACTCTACATGCAAGGATGCTCAGCAAAATTGAAACCTAACTATATGCAAATGCAAAAGTCGATGAAATCGCCCTAAGTTCAGAAATTGCTATTAACGGGAAGAACCACAAGTTGACCAACAATCCTCAACCCTAGAGTCCGGTCTAGGCTCACCCCTCCTCTGCTCAACACACTTGAGTTTAGGAGAAAGCGCTTTGCGGGGAGAGCTCGCGGCGCGACGGATTGAAGGTGATGATCAACTGTTTAAAATTTGACTAAGTCCAAACGAAACTATAGGCACATGCAAAATATTAGGTGTTTGGCCTTAGTCTATCGCAAGCAATCCTAAAACTAGGGGCTCAATTACACAAAAGAAAGAAAAAATAAAACCGGAAAACAAAATAAAAAAATGCGAAGAAAAGCCGACAAAAACCGCGGTGAGCCCCCAAGTGAACAATCACTTGGAAATTAGGCTCAAGAGTCCAAGTCCGGGGGTACCTGTATTATTACAATAAATAGGTCTCTCTCACAAATTACAAAATAAATACAACACAACAAGTGCTCAAAAATACGACTGTCTTCTCAAGTCCTCCCTGTCTTCTTTGATGCTAGGTCAGAAGTCTCCTGCCGCCTTCACGTGGGTGCACCGACGCCCAAGGTAGAGCGTCTCCCTCGATCCACGGTTCCTCGCACAAAGTCAACAAGGAAGAATGATTAGACAATTCAACAATGTATGTCAATAAAATAAAAATAAAACAGTGAAAAGAAAAGCCGCAGAGTAGACAACCAATCACAAGCACAAAGCAAAAACTGATCTATACGCTATTGCTCCCCGGCAATGGCACCATTTGATTTAGCCGGAATTCACGGAGTCTACAGTGGTGTCTCACACAAGGCGGAGACAACCGTCGCTGTGACGACTCACAATGAAATCCTGGACTAAAGTCAACAATTAACCCACACTAAAGATCAATAATTAGAAATAAATGTGGAGTTAAAATTTATTTTTAACTCTGCACAAATGGTGTATAGGGACAAGTATGCAGAGAGTTCGAACACAGGGAGCAAACAGGGTAATTCAAATAAATGTGCTCAAGTGAATGTGTGTGATGTCTACTCTAAGCAAGCAATCAAAGAAATTTTTGTGGATTTTTAATTTTTTATTTTAATTTAATTTTTAATTTTGTATTTTGGTTTTTAATTTTCTGATTTTTATAATTTTATATTTTATATTTTTTTCTTTTTCAATATTGGAATTTAAAAATAATGTAATAAAAGACAAGATAAAGTATTTATAAAAATATGCAAAAATAACCAAAAATTCAGAAATAAAATGTTTTTGAGATTTTTATAATTTTTTACTATTTTTGTGATTTTTGGGTATTTTTCAAAGTGTTTTTGGTATTTTTAAATACTGAAATAAACTAAAACAGTGAAATATGTGCTGGCTGTGAGTAAAATGGAAATTAAAATTAGCAAACAGCAACAAAAATTTTTCACACTAATTTTCAAATAAAGATAATGAAATATAAAACAAACAGGAACTGAGTTTGTGATTTTTGGAGTTTTCTTGGGTTTTATAGATTTTTTTGAAGTTTTTATGTATTTTTGAATTTTTAAAGTTTTCCTTTTGAGAATTTTAGTGATTTTTGGACTGACACTAAAATAGGTTAAAAGACAGACTAGGGATTTTTTTGGAATTTTTCGAGGTATTTTAATATTTTTTTGGTATTTTCTAAGATAGATAGTGAATAAAAGGCACGTTTTTTATTTTTAATAAATAGAAAAATAGAATAAAATCAAAAACTAAAATGATGGTGTGAAAGTTCAAGTAATCAGGAGCTTAAGTTCAAATTTTTAGAATTTTTGGAGGCAAAATGAAGGTCCAAATAAATATAGCAAGTCAGCACAAATTAAAGACCTGGCAGGGGCATTTGTGTAATAACCAGGAAGGTCAGGGGTACGCCTGCAATTTTCGCAAAAGTTTTGAACTAACTAAAATATGTTCTGGACCAAAATGAAATTACAAAATTTGCAACCCTTTCAGCGCAAAATACCCACCCAAGCACGTGCGATGCACGCGCCTGGGAGGGGGTAAAGTGTTATACTTCAAAAGGCTAGGGGACTAATTGCAAAAATGCCACAACCTTTATAACTGCTACTGAAAGTTTAAATACTGAAACTAAATACGAAAAGTAGCCGGGGCCCCCTTGCAAAATGCCAAGCGCACGTGACGAGCACGTGCGCCAGGCGGGGGCAAATGCGCGATATTACAAAACGCGCGGGGGGGGGGGTCTTTAGTAAATTCTACAGACTAATTTAAACGCAAATGAAAGTTTCAAGATTTGCTGGAAATTACGCAAAAACGTGGGGGCTTGGGCGCAAAATCCCCCACTAATCCACGTGGCATGCGTGGATGCTCTTGATGAGGGCTGATCGGACGGTTTGTTCTCCCTCTAATATGGACGACCCTGATCAAAAGGGGAGGGGAGAGATCAATGGCAGCTGTAGCGCGCCCCCTCCCCCTCGTTCTGTTCTGCCCAGGCGCGCGCGGGCAGCGGCGGCGCGCGGGCGGCGGCGTCCTCCGTCTCCGGTGAGCTCGAGGCACCCTCCAGGTGGTGACGTGTCGGCGCTTGGTACCTGCGAGATGGAGTGGGCTTGAGAGCACGTCTCGGCCAGCTTGTAAGTGCGACGGGGGAATGCGCGGAAGGTGGTGGAATGGCGAGATGGGACTCGCCGGAGCGAACTCCGGTGAGAGAGGGCTGGTTGCGATTGGGTAGGTGTAACTCGAAGAGAAATAGAGGGAACGAGTACTGCTGCTACAAGGAACAAAATTAAAGCAAAAAAAATGTAGAGAAACGTACCTCAAGGGCTGGGAAGCCTGAGGAAGTACCTCGACGGCCGCACGCCGGAGATGGGCTGGAATCGCACCTTCAGACCTTCGTCGTACCTCAACGGAGGTGTGGAATGGCTCCCCTGTCACCGGAGCACGTCCCTACCCGCATCCGGATGTCTAAGCTGGTCCAAAAGTGGTTCCAAGGAAGAAGGGATGAAAGGGGGCTGGTTTTGAAACAAGGCCGAGTGGGCTCGCAAAACGAGGAATAACGGGAAGAGCATCGATGCTCTCCCCGAAAAGAACCATGGGCGAGCAAGATGGATCATAGGGCATCAACTTTGCAGAAGAAACTTTCGCGAAAAGATGAAAGGATCGGCCCCCAAAAAATGTTGAAGATGGGTCAAAACTTCTCTGACACAGCTACAGGAGTAGCTAGGGAGTTGACCTGAGGTCAACTCTCCAGGTCCCCTGGTTGGTCCACGTGGACCAACCTAGAAAAACTCCTGAAAAAAGATTAAAAAAATATTTAAAAATAATAAATGACTTAATTAATTTTAGGTTATTAAATGAAAAATATTTATTATTTTATATAGTATTTTATTCCGATTTTTAGTTATTTTTTGAGATTTATTTTTACAAGTTGCTTTTATACCCCAATATAGGTATATTATCTATATATTTGACTATTTGATTTTTAATTTGTGATTTTAATTTTATTATTTTTATTTCTTATTTTATAAAATTATAAAATATATTTATATACGTAAATATATTTTTATTTTTATTTTATGATATGTTTTGTATATTTAATAAAATAGAAGTATATTTTATATATGTATAAGTATAGGTATAATACCTATGTATCAAATATGTATGTATTTTATTTTGAGTTTTATTTAGGTTTTTATTACAATTTTAATGTACATAATTATTATAAGTAATATTTACAAGATTATAAAAATATAAAAATATAAAAATAATGAATAAATAATAAATTGAATATTTTAATCAGTACATCTATACAAGGTGGGTCCAAAATTCAACTTTCAAACCGTAGCCCCGCCAAATGCGAAACCACCACCATTAAATAGCTTATTTTATTTTATATACAATTAAAGGTGAGTTTGCTACATTTGGAGTTGTCAGTTGTGAGATACGTGTCTGGGAAGTTGGGATTCTGGATTTTTATTCAGACCATAACTTTTTATCTGTATTTTATTTTTCTGTGAAATCAATTTTGTATTTTTCTTTATTAAATTATCTACAACTTTCATGTACAAAGTTTCTTTATTTGATGTATAAAAAGTAGAACCAAAAATAAGTCCCAAAATGAATAAAGAATGAATAAAAGGTATAGGTATTTGATCTGTATTTTGGCCCTTATCTCCCCCTACTTTATTCCTTGTCGTCCTATTCATCAAGATGCCTAGGTCTCGGGGTTTCGGGTCATAAAATATTTACAATATTTTATTCTTTTTCTTTTCTTTTATTTATTCTATAATTTTGACTTTAATTACAGTATTTTATACACTATTTAGATGCACATGCATGAATGCTAAGATGATGGATTAAAGGCTATTTACAGGCATTTGCTAGGGTTTTTGGTGCCAAAATGATAGAATAAAGATGATGAAATGTGGATTCATCAAAGACCCCGGACTTTTCGCACGTTTATTTTTAATACTAAAACTTCCCATTGCATTTATAATCTTTCTGGCCATTTTGCTTTTGCATCCCTGAGCTTTTGTGACATCGCACTTGTGCCCCTGCCAGGCGCGCGTGCACGCACGTGCGTCTGGGAGATTTTGCGGGGAAGCCCCTGTGGCTTTGGCTATTGCCCTTTGGCCCATAAGTATTTATTCGAGTATTAAATTTTGTGTAAAAATAGCAGGCGTGCCTCTGACTTTTGGATATTTGCATAAATGCCCCTGCCAGGCCTTCAACTTGTGCTTGCTTGCTCTATTTATTTGGACCATCATTTTAATTCCAAAAATTCCCAAAAATTGAACTTAAGCTCCTGCGTGTTTGTACTTTAACGCACTATTTTTAGTTTTTGATTTTCTTGCATTTTTATATTTATTAAAAATCAAAAACTCTCTTTTTGTCTACTGTCTAGCTTAGAAAACACCAAAAAAATATTAAAAGACCTCGAAAAATTCTAAAAATATTCGCTAGTGCGTATTTTATCATATTCTAGTGTCAGTCCAAAAATCACTAAAAATTTCAAAAGAAAAACCTTAAAAATTCAAAAAGACTCAAAAACTTCAGAAAAATCTATAAAATCCTAGAAAACTCCAAAAATTATAAACTCAGTTCCCGTTTAATTTATATTTTATTATCTTTATTTTAAAAATAGTGTGGAAAAATTTTGTTGTTGTTTGCTATTTTTAATACCCATTTTACTCACAGCTAGTGCCTTCTTCACTATTTTCCTTTATTTTAGCTTTTAAAAATACCAAAAACACCTTGAAAAATACCCAAAAATCACAAAAACAGTAAAAAACTATAAAAATACAAAAAATATTTTATTTCCGAGTTTTTGGTTATTTTGCACATTTTTATAAATATTTGATCTTTCCATTCACTACATTGTTTTTATATTCCAATATTAAAAAAATATAAAATATAAACTTATAAAAATCAGAAAATTAAAAACCAAAATACAAAATTAAAAATTAAATAAAAAATTAAAAAATATAAAATTAAAAACCCACAAAAATCTTTGCTTGCTTGCTTAGTGTAGACAACACTCACATTCACTCACACACATTTATTTGATTCTACCATGTTTGCTCCCTGTGTTCGAACTCTATGCATACTTGCCCTTTACATCTTTTGTGCAGAGTTAAAAATAAATTTTAACTCCACATTTATTTCTAATTATTGATCTTTAGTGTGGGTTAATTGTTGATTAAATACGAGATTCATTTGAGGGTCGCCACAGCGACGGTCGTCTCCGCCTTGTGTGAGATACCATTTAGGCTCTCTTGAATTTCGCATTTATCAAATAGCGTCGTTGCCGGGATACCATTCAGGATTTTGTAGTGCTCAAGACACCGACTGTTGACTCGCCTTGTGAGTCAATACGACCGCTCTCAATTCCGTGTTTATCAAATGGCGCCGTTACCGGGGAGCAACAACACGTAGATCTCATTTTTTTGTTGTGTTGTGATCATTTGTCTGCATTTCGCGGCTTTTATTTCTATTATTGATATATCTGTTGAATTTCTAACCAATCTCCTTGTTTGGATTCCGTGCGAGGTACGCGGATCGAGGGAGGAGCTCCTCTTGGAGCACCTTCGCACCCACGTGAAGCGGCTCTAGAGCACGAAGAAGGACTTGGAGGATTCTGCAAGACAACTTCTTAGCATTTATTTTCTTGCATTGTATTTATTTTGTAATTCGTAGTGGGAGAGAGACTATTTATTGTAATAATACAGGTACCCCCGGACATTTGACTTTCGAGCCTAATTTCCAAGTGATTGTTCACTTGGGGGCTCGCCGCTGTTTTTCTCGCGTTTTCCTTCGCATTCTTTTATTTTGTTTTGTTTTTCAATTTTAGTTATCTTGTGTGATTGAGCCCCTAGCTTTAGGAGTTGCTTGCGATAGATTAGGTCCAAACACATTAATCACCCTTGCATGTGCCTATAGATTCGTTTGGACTTAGTCAAATTTTAAACAGTTGATCATCACCTTCAATCCGTCGCGCCGCGAGCTCTCCCTGCAAAGCGCTTTCTCCTAAACTCAAGTGTGTTGAGCAGAGGAGGGGTGAGCCTAGACCGGACATTAGCGTTGAGGATTGGCGGTCAACTTGTGGTTCTTCCCGATAATAGCAATTTCTGAAACTTAGGGTGATTTCATCGGCTTTTGCATTTGCATATAGATAGGTTTCAATTCTACTGAGCATCCTTGCACGTAGAGTGCTGGAGGCAAGGTGAGCATTTCTCTTTAGCATCCATCATTGATTTGACGCTTGCATTACTTTTCCGACTCTCCCTCTGATTTTGCCAACATAGGTTCTCAAAGGAATTGAATCCCCGATAGGTGCGTGCATTTCTCACTAAAAATCCAAAAAAAGTGATAATCAATAAAATTGGGACTGCGAATATTACTTGGCCCTAAAATCCACCAAAAAGAAAATCTTGTATTGGGGCGAGTAATCCCCTCAATGTCTTCGTTTTACTTGCTCGCGCACACAATAAGGATAGTGCCCAAATCCCATTCAGCCCCCTAAGTGTTTGTGCAACATTTTGACTTCTCACCTAACTCTAAAACAGACAAGATAAAAAGACCGACTTTTCAATCTCTACTGAGTTGAGTAGGTGAATTGAGGGTTCGTATTCTTTTCATTTTTGTCTGTGATTGTTTTGTGTGTGTCCTAGATCATCTCTGCGCACTTGCACCTTCTTCTTCACTCTCTTGACTTGACCGTCGTGCTCTCCCGATCATTTTCTTTTGTTTTCGAGATGGATCCGTGGAGTGCATTTTATCCGAACTTTGCGGACCCCTCGCTCGCTCCAGCCGATCCACCTCCCTTTTATCAGGAGGGCCCACCTCCTATTTTTTCGGATTTTTGTACATACCCGCCTCAGCCACAGTATCACGACTCGGACTTCTACCCACATCCACCCCCACCTGTGTATTATCCATATCCACCGTCACATCCACCCGAGTCTGACCTGATGGAGTCACCTCCCTCGATCTCTATGAGTGATATCTTGAATCGGATGATAAAGCGCATTGATTTGATGAATGATGATCTTGCTTTCTTGAGGAAGAATCAGATTAATGCTCCTTTCGTAGGAAATACGGCTTCACTTGTAGGTGATCATGGGAGCTTGCAATCGCCAAAATACAAAAAATGAGAAAATTTTAATAGACCAAAAAGATTTGGGAGACATTTGGTTGATCTAGACCGTGAGGAGAGAGTCCACTTGCCAGAGCCCTTGACCACACATCCATTCACACTGAGTCCCACCTTTGACCCCGAGGATGCCGCTGTACAGACTGCTCTTGGCATGCCTCGTGTATACGTTGATTCCGACTTCCTCCCTTGTATGGAGTAAGTCCAAAAATTCAAAAAAATGTTGACTGAACCCGAAGTGGTGGCTACTATTCATGAGATTATCCGTGCCCCACTTCAGCAGGCCATGACCCAATTATCTGCTCCTCTTCCCAAGAAGAGAAAGCAGAGGAGCATATCTGAGCGTCACATTTTGACCATGGCCACTGCCCTCGCCATCACACACCGTCCCATTCCCAAGAAGAAGAACACAGCTACACCTTTTATCACTTGCACCATCTCTGACTACAATTGTGATCGCACTCTCCTGGACGGCGGTGCATCTATTAGCATATTACCCTTCTCACTGGTACAGTCTCTTCACTTAGGGCCTCTCAAGAAAAACCAGGATGATCGTTTAGTTTGCATATGGATCTATCAAGAGGCCGAGGGGTATCCTTGAAAACGCCGTCATTTCTATTCAGGGCACGAGCCACCATGTTGATTTTGTCGTGTTGCCCATGGAGAACTCCACAGGGGAGCCCTCTCCAATCATCCTGGGACGACCTTTCCTCGCCTCTGCGAGGGTCGTCATTGATTACGGATCAGGAGGGATTCGCTTCCGTCCTGTTGACGAGAGCGAAGTGGCGATCACCGCACCCACTGTTGATCAGAGACCTGCACCTGATGCACCTCCACTGATTGTAGCTGACTCTGAGGCCTGTGACCGATCTGATGCTATTAGAGATGATTGCTTAGCGACCCCTGATGAGACCCGATGAATCCCCCGAAAGGGGAGGAAATCAGAAAGCATGGACCTCACTGTTCCTCCTCCTGGTGTATGGCGATGTGTTGATGAGATCCAGAGTATTTATGTGATTGAACCATTTGAGCGGGGGGCAGATACCAAGATTATTGAGGACGTTTATGATGTTGCCCATTATTTTGAGAGACCTCATAAGGAAACAAGTGACCTAGGTAAGACTGGACAGGACAGACCTAGTTTGACTACTTCCACAGATAAATCCGTTCCTGGCCCTTCACAAGTGAAGATGATTGAGGTCGGTTATGACGTTGCCATTTATTTTGATAAATTCAGACCTCTTGTTGAAGACAAGGATTCAGGTGAGAGTCTTGAGGACGAACAAAGTTCGTATACTTCCACTGATGATTTCGTTCCTTTTGACTTTGACCTGGACGAGCCCTCACAGGACGACTCCGATTACACTTCTTTCGAGGATGATGAGTTTGTCCCATTCCACTTTAACATCTGCGAGACTTCCAAGGCCGGACCTAGTCGTACTTCTTCCACTCGCCCGTCTGTGCCTTCACACCATAGGACCACCAAGGGAGAACCCAGCCATACTGCTTCCATTGATCAGTTCGTCCCTTTCCGTTTTGATTCCACTGAGGGCCTTCACCGTGTCGACCCTGATCGGCTTCCGTCCACTACGGACCCCGATGTCGACATACACCACACCAGATCTATCCCTCAGCGGTCTCGCAAGAAGGTTAGCTTTCGGCCTTCTTGATCATATGTACATCCACCTCTGTTGTACATTCTCTCTCATGTATCTCTGTCTATCTTCCGTTTTTGCTTGTCCACCCATTCTCATGTTTGCCTTGCTTAGGACGTACTTTGTCCTAAGTATAGGGGGTGGACGAGCCGAGTGTTCTTTCATCGTTCCGTGTCATCACTCCTGTCGTTGCCTATACTTAGGGCTTCTTTCACCCTAAGTATAGGGGGAGTGGTGTGTACATCCGTTGATCTCATTTCCAATCTCATCTCTTTTCTTCTTTTCTTCTTTTCTTATTTTCCTTTTCTACTTTCTTTATCTACTAAAAAGGTGTCGCCCCTTGTAGACAGTCTTCTATACTTAGGACGTACTTTGTCCTAAGTATAGGGGGTGTGCACCCTGAGTTTTTCATTCTTTTCGATCCTCTCCATTGTCTCCTCTTCTTGTCTATATTGAGGGATATCTTACCCTAAGTATGGGGGAGACAATCTGAGTACGATCTGTTCATTCCCACCCTTGACCCTCCCTGCCTTGTGTACAGTCTGCTATACTTAGGATTATTTGATCCTAAGTATAGGGGGAACGGTCAACTTCTCATTCGTTCATTCGTTTCTTCGTTCATTTATTCTTTAGATTTTCCTATACTCAGTACGAGTTATGTCTTCTCTTTTATCTCTGATCTATGAGTACATAGCTCAAGCTAAGTATAGGGGGGTCCTCTATACTACGTATATACTTTAGCCATAACTCGTACTTTCGTATTTTCCTAATAATATGGCTAATAATTCTTTAAAATTCATTAAAATCCCTAATAAAAAGATGTTACCATTCCTCAAATTCTTTTTGTATTTACTGATTAATAAATCAGGTGAAAATGTTTTTTTTTGCAAAATGTTTGAAAAATAGTTGGAAAATCTTTGTGAACATTTATTGAAAACTATTTTGAAAATGTTTTGTTACATGTTTTCAACCTTTGTAAAAAAGTGTGGTTTGTAAAATTTCTTTTCTTTGTGTGAAAAAAAATGTTTGAAAAATAATTTGCAAATGGTTGCAAAAATATTTTGAAAAATCTATATATACTGTTTGGAAAACCTTTGCAAAATGATTTTCAAATGTGTGTACATGTTTGTAAAATGTTTGTAAAAACTATTTTGGACTATAGTTTTCAAAAATTGTTTGAAAAACTTGTGTCAAATAAGTTTGAGGAATACAGACATCATACCAAAATCCACTATATATATATATGTATAAAACTGACCACTTACCCTTGTAAATTCTTAAAATCCGCTTCTTGTAAATATAAGAAGCACTCCCGTGTACATATTTTTCACCTAGATTTTAGCCAAAACTTTTTGTTTTCAAAAATTCCAAAAACATTTGCAAAATTAAAAATCCAAAAACATTTGAAAAATCTTTTTAAAAAATACAAAAATGCATGCATCATCTTTTCAAAAATCCATAAAAAGTTCAAAATCTTTGAAAATTGCATCACAAAAATATTTCCTGCATAGCATTCGCATTTTTCGGATTGAGTTTGATAGTTGAACAAGTCAGTAAAATACGGAGATTGGAGCTTGATTGGACCTTAAAATCTACCTAATAACAGGAACCTTAGAGGAACTGGGTTTGAGGTACTTCAGGTCTAGTTGACTTAATTCTTTGAGGATCACGGGACTTGGTTCAATGAATTCTTGACTGCCTAAGTAGAGTATTTCAGAGCACACGCACGACTCTTGTTGATAATGACCTAACTTGGACACCTGCACCTTTCACATGGCTCAACTCAGTTGGAGTGGTGAGGGGATTGGATTTGCCGGTATGAGACGCACACAAGTGGAAACATTTGTCCTCCTCTAGGGAGGGAAGTGCACCCCAACCCGTCCAGTGATAAGGAAGTCTAAAGACAGGAGGCTGTGGGTTGCAATAAAGCTTCAAAAGAGGGATAGTCTACTGGCTCAAGAGGAAAAACTCCTTATGTAAATGCTGATGTATATAGTATTTCAAAAAAAAAGTTCAGGCATGTACAAAAATAAAGAGCCTGTAAAGTATGTACAAAGTCAATAAGCAAGCTTGAGTTCCAAAGTCATATCATATGAGCCTGCAGCAGGATGACTTGACTACACTGGTCTTGCATCCTAGGATAGGTAGCTATACTGGCTACCGTCCATTCTTCTCTTCACCCCCTCCTCTTGAGCTGGTTGCCACTTGAACTTAGAAGGGAATACCCCGCTCCTCGAGGATGGAGTTATTGGATTGGGGAATCATTGGGTTGCCGTACTGGAGAAGTCAGTTTCTTTGTCATTCTAGTTGGGGAGAGCCACTATCACTTACACTGTACAAGTCAGATTCATAGTCGTAAGAGTTTACGTATGAGTTGAAGTATTTCTGACCTGGCTATTGAGGAGACTTGAGCAGAGTTTTGGGATTCTCAAGGACTGTTGGATTTCAAATTCGGTTCTCACTAAGGTTCCGCCTGCACTAAAATTCCAAAGGTCCGACTTAAGCTCCAAACTTTGATTTTGTGAAGACAAGTTTGATAATCAAATAAAATCCAAGTTCTTCTTTTTCTTTTCTTTCTTTTTCTTTTGCACTTATTGCATAAGTGTTTGCTAGGGACTAGCAAAGGTAAAGTATAAGGGATGATGAATCCACATTTCATCATCTTTATTCTATCATTTTGGCACCAAAAACCCTAGCGAATACCTGTAAATAACCTTTATTTCATCATCTTAGCATTCATGCATGTGCATTCCACTAGTGTGTAAAATGCTGTAATTAAAGCCAAAATTATAGAATAAATAAAAGAAAAGAAACGGAATAAAATATTGTAAATATTTTATGACCCGAAACCCCCGAGACCTAGGCATCTTTATGAATAGGTCGACAAGGAATAAAGTAGGGGGAGATAAGGGCCAAAATACAGATAAAATACCTATACTTTCTATTCACTCTTTATTCATTTTGGGACCTATTTTTGGTTCCACTTTTTATACCTCAAATAAAGAAACTTTGTACATAAAAGTTGTAGATAATATAATAAAGAAAAATACAAAATTGATTTCACAGAAAAATAATGTACAGATAAAAAGTTATGGTCTGAATAAAAATCCAGAATCCCAACTTTCCAGACCCGTATCTCACAACTGACAACTCCAAATGCAGCAAACTCACCTTTAATTGTATATAGAATAAAATAAGCTATTTAATGGCGGTAGTTTCGCATTTGGCGGAGCTATGGTTTGAAAGTTGAGTTTTGGACCCTCATTGTATAAATGTACAGCTTAAAATATTCAATTTATTATTTATTCATTACTTTTGTATTTTTATATTTTTACAATTATGTAAATATTACTTATAATAATTATGTACATTAAAATTGGAATAAAAACCTAAAGAAAACTCAAAATAAAAATAAACATATATAGATCATACAGGTATTATACCTACATGTATACCTATATAATATATTCTTTTATTTTATTAAATGTACAAAATACATCAAAAAAATAAAATAAAAATATATTTGTGTGTATAAAAGTATTTTATAATTTGACAAAATAAGAAATAAAAATTATAAAATTAAAATCACAAATTAAAAAATCAAATAGTCAAATATATAGATAATATACCTATATAGGGGTATAAAAGCAACTTGTAAAAATAAATATCATAAAAATAATTAAAAATCGGAATAAAATATTATATAAAATAATAAACATTTTTTATTTTATAACCTAAAATTAAATAATTCATTTACTATTTTTTAAATCATTTTCTAAAACTTTTTCCCAAGGTTTTTCCTGGTTGGTCCACGTGGACCAACCAGGAGGGTCCGAGAGTTGACCGCGGGTCAACTCTCTGACCCGCCCCCTGTGGCCTTGTCAGAAGCATGTTTTTGGGTCGTTTTCTCGATTTTTTCTAGGCTCGTGCGCTCCTCGTTTCACTCCAAAGTCTTCTTGACTTTTGTTCATCGTGCGTCGAGGATGCTCGCCCATATCTTCTCTTGGGCTTTGGATCATCACGTCGCTCGACGCAACTCGATTTGCGATCCCTCACCACCATGTTTCAAAACCGAGCCCTCAACCCCCATTTGACCTTGAACCAGTCCTGGGCGCCAAAAACCTCCAGGTGGGGTCGAGGGCCAATCTCCAGTGACAGGGGAATCCTCCCCCATCTCAGGCGAGGTGCGGCGGAGCACCTAGAGCTGCGTTCCATCATCTCCGGCGGCTGCGCCGCCGTGAGGTTCAACTTCGGGCATCCTTGCCCTTGAGGTCCGTTCTTATTCCCTTTTCTTCGTTTTTTTGTGCTTTATTACCTTAGTCTTAGTCGTAGGATTTTACAGCCACTTTCCAACTCGATTCACACTCCACCGATCATTGCCGTACCCCCTCGCCGGAGCTTGCTCCGGTGAGCTTCTCTCCCGCCATCCTCTGCCTTCTCCAGCAGCCAGGAGGGGCGAGGCACTTTGCCCTCGCCCTCCTTAACAATATTTTGCAGGTGACAGAGCTTGAATGCACGCCTGGAAAGGATTTTGAAGGTCGCCGGACCCCCCTGGAGCTCTTCCGCTACCACGATGTCGTGGGGTAGTTCCGAGGGGTGCCGACCCTTTTTGCCACCCCCAAGACCTTCAAGACCTCCGCAGGAGCATTGGGCATCCTCTCCGAGCTTCTCAGGCGTCCAGAATCAATCAGGAGGGCGGTTCGAAGCTCGGACTTCCCGAGTTCTCGGCTGTTCTTCCTGATCAGTCCTCAGCCGTTCGATCATCAAGGGGACCCAGACGGAGCAAGGCCTCAGCCGTCGATCTTCATCAACTTCTGATCTGGGTCGTTGGCGTACGAAGGGGCATCGCGTGATATAGAGCTGACACGTGGATTAGTGGATGCCTCGCCACCGTCGGATGTGCCTATAGCGTGGGTATTTTGCGTATTGCACCCGCGACATTTTTGTATTTAATATTTAGACTGTAAACATTCATCTGCCGTTTAATTGTTTTTATAATATTTACAGTGAGGCCCCCACATTTTCGTCTATTTACTTCCAGGTCCTTGCCTGGCGCACGTGCCTGTCACGTGCGCTCGGTATTTTGCAAGAAGACCCCGGACTTTTCGCACGTTTATTTTTAATACTAAAACTTTCCATTACATTTATAATCTTTCTGGCCATTTTACTTTTGCATCCCTGAGCTTTTGTGACATTGCACTTGTGCCCCTGCCAGGCGCGCGTGCACGCACGTGCGTCTGGGAGATTTTGCGGGGAAGCCCCTGCGGCTTTGGCTATTGCCCTTTGGCCCATAAGTTTTTATTCGAGTATTAAAGTTTGCGTAAAAATTGCAGGCGTGCCCCTGACTTTTGGATATTTGCATAAATGCCCCTGCTACGCCTTCAACTTGTGCTTGCTTGCTCTATTTATTTGAACCATCATTTTAATTCCAAAAATTCCCAAAAATTGAACTTAAGCTCCTGCATATTGTACTTTAACGCCCTATTTTTAGTTTTTGATTTTCTTGCATTTTTATATTTATAAAAAATCAAAAACTCTCTTTTTGTCTACTGTCTAGCTTAGAAAACACCAAAAAAATATTAAAAACCTTGAAAAATTCTAAAAAAATTCCCTAGTGCGTATTTTATCATATTCTAGTGTCAATCCAAAAATCACTAAAAATTTCAAAAGAAAAACCTTAAAAATTCAAAAAGACTCAAAAACTTCAAAAAAATCTATAAAATCCTAGAAAACTCTAAAAATTATAAACTCAGTTCCTCTTTATTCTATATTTTATTATCTTTATTTAAAAAATAGTGTGGAAAAATTTTGTGGTTGTTTGCTTTTTTTAATCCCCATTTTACTCACAGTCAGTGCCTTCTTTACTGTTTTCCTTTATTTCAGCTTTTAAAAATACCAAAAACACCTTGAGAAATACCCAAAAATCACAAAATTAGTAAAAAACTATAAAAATACCAAAAATATTTTATTTCTGAATTTTTGGTTATTTTTGCACATTTTTATAAATATTTGATCTTTCCTTTCACTACATTGTTTTTATATTCTAATATTAAAAAAATATAAAATATAAAATTGTAAAAATCAGAAAATTAAAAACCAAAATACAAAATTAAAAATTAAATAAAAAATTAAAAAAATATAAAATTAAAAACCCACAAAAATCTTTGCTTGCTTGCTTAGTGTAGACAACACTCACATTCACTCACACACATTTATTTGATTCTACCATGTTTGCTCACTGTGTTCGAACTCTCTGCATACTTGCCCTTTATATCTTTTGTGCAGAGTTAAAATAAATTTTAACTCCATATTTATTTCTAATTATTGATCTTTAATGTGGGTTAATTGTTGATTAAATATGAGATTCATTTGAGGGTCACCACAGCGACGGTCGTCTCCGCCTTGTGTGAGATACCATTTAGGCTCTCTTGAATTTCGCATTTATCAGTGCCATCCTGGGAGAGCCCCTTCCTCTGCTTGCGCAAGTGCCTACCCACCCCCCCTGCGTGACCCCCTGTCTGCACGAGGCGCCCCCTACGCAAGCCCCTCTGGACCAGGCTCCCCCTACGCAACATGTCTACGCAACCCCCTTCCTGCACCAGGCACCCCCTGTGCAAGCCCATCTGCCTCCTGCACGTGCACTCCCTGTGCGTGACCCCCTGCCTGTGCGGAGTGCCCCCCTCCTACGCGAGCCCCTCTGCCTCCTGAGCGCATGCCCCCCACGGAAGGCGAACTCCTGTGCAGAGCAAAACCTCTGGTGGGTCTGCAACAGGTTGAGGATTCCCGTGGGGTCATCCTCCATGTATGTGCTCAGCAAAGTTTGTGAGTTGTTTATGTGCTCTGCTTCTTTGGTTGTTGTTTTCCTGTGGTCTTATTGATCTAAGTGATTGACCCGTGTGGTCTTACTGTGGTTGCTTTGTGGAGCTTGTACTCTGTGACTTTGCTTATAATAGCATTATTGTGCTTCCAATGACTTCGGAAGAGACTCCCGACATAATTTCCTTTAAGATAGATGATGTTCCGGCTCAAATCACCACTATGAAGTTGACTAATACAAATTACTTAATGTGATCTGGGGCTATGGAGATGGCATTAGCATCTCATGGTAGGGGAGAATACATTGATGGATGAAAAAGATACTTGATATCACTGACAAATTGTATGAACAATGGTATGTCAAGGACAATCAGTGCAAGAACTGGATAATCAATTTAGTGTCTACCAACATTCATGCTCTTGTGCTTCGAGAGAAATCGGCTAGAGAACAATGGCTCACTCTCGAAAGTATGTATGGGTAGAAGAAGCAAGATATCATGATGTATGAATTGAGCAGGGATGTCTACACCATGAAGCAAGGAGAGTTACCCATCTCAGGTTACTATGTTGCGCTGAAGAAAAAATGGGAATAAATAGACTACCATTGCGATGATACCTGGACAAGTCCTACTGATCAAGAGAAATATTGAGACTATGTTTGGAAGCAGAGGATATTTGTTTTCCTTGGAGGGATGATTGTTGAGTTTGAGGCGACTAGAAGCCAACTGCTAACATGAGGGATTGACTCAGACATTAAAGAAATCTACCATATCATTGAGTCTGAGGAGCAACGTCGAACTGTTATGAAGGATGATCAAGTCACAAATTTTGAGAGATCTACATTGCTAACAAAAGGAGGCAAGAGTGGGTACTGGAAGGATAAGAAGTATGGACATTGTAAGAAAACAAGGTATGAAATCAATTATTGCTGGGAACTTCATCCAGGAAGAAAAGTGAACAAAGGAAAGAAGCCTCTCGCAATGTCTGCTAAAGGGAAAAGGCTGACAACTGATCAGATCAAGTACCTACATGCCTATGTTCAAAAGATATCGGTCTTAGATAAAATCAAGGGTGATGCTGACATTGTGAATGCTGTTATGGTCGCTGCAACATACGAAGGTAACAATTTCTTTAATGATGAATGGATTATTGATCGTGGGACTTCTGATTATATGACAGTAAATTGTAAGATGTTCCACGATTATAAAATTGCTTCAAGATGGGAAAGAGTTAACCTGGCTGATGGATCCTCTGTCAGTGTGGATGGCAAAGGAAGCATATCCATCATAAATAAATTCGTTCTAAAGAATGCTTTTACATGTTCCTGATTTTTCGATTAATTTGTTATCTGTTTACTGCATTGCTAAGTACCTACAGTGTCATCTACTCTTTAATGCCAATGCTTGTGTGTTGTAGGACTTAGGGATGGAGAAACGGTTTGGGATTGGTTTGGTTGTTGATGGCCTTTATCGTCTTCCTGCATGTCATCTCAGCATGGATTGCTGTGAATACTGGTCTGGAGATGCTCGTGAGATGATGAAGTGGCATGAACATTTGGGTCATTCTCATTATTCTACTCTTTATGCTTTATTTCCAGACTTATGCAATAAAATAGACCATGTTTTTTACTTGTGAGGTGTCTTAGTTGGCAAAACACACGACAACTGTTTATCCAATTTCAAATAGTCAAAGCACTGTTATTTTTCAATTGGTTCATTCTGATGTTTGGGGACCATCCAGTGTGAAGAGTATGGGAGAACATAAATATTTTATCACCTTCATTGATGATTTCTCTCATTATACCTATATGTACTTGATGAAGAGTAGAAGTGAAGTTGCTTTTATTGTTCGATACTTCCTCATCATGATAGAAAATTAATATAATACTGAGGTGAAAACCTTGCGGACGGATAATGCTAAGGAGTACATGGAGGGGTCTCTTCATATTTTTCTGGTAGGACATGGGATTATACATGAAACATCTTGTAGCTATTGATGAATACCCATTCATCACTCTTTATTCTTTTATTTTAGTTAAAAACCTGTGCAAAACACCATGTAGATATGCGTAAAAATAATAAATTACCATCATGCATGCATTGTGTAAATATTAATAATTAGCATGTTTTTTTGCATAAATAAAAGAATAAAGAAATAAAAGAAAAAGAGGGAAATATTTAGAATAAATATTGAGCGACCTAATCCCAAGGGAGGGCTCAGCATGGGCCTGACCGCAAAAGAAACTAAGTAGAGAGAGATAGGGTGGCTCAATGTATTGTATATATACCTATGTATATAAATAAATTTATTTTCCTCAAAATAAAAATAAAAAGTGTTTCTTATAGTTTGTACATATAAAAATAAAATAAAAATTAGAAAAATAAAAATAAAAATAAAAATAAAAATAATTTTCTACCTTGTACATATACCATGTAAATATGTTTATAAACCTATTTATTTAGCAAATGTAAATAAATCATAAAAAAATATAAAAATACCTTTTTATTCAAAATTTTATGTTGTAAATAAAGAAAATTTAAAATTGGAATAATTATGCAAAAATAAACAATTAAAAATAATATATATATATATATATATATGTATATATACATATATATAATAATAATATAATGTAAATACGTTATTTATTTTTAAAAAACAATTAAAAATCACTAAAAAATACTTTGAAAATAAGTAAACATTTTTCATGTTTAAACTTTTTTGAAATAAAATCATTTCATATTTTAAATTGATTTTTCAAATATTTAATAAATAGAGCATTCTGATTGGTCCACGGGGGATTGTTGACCCCCGGTCAACTCTCCCCCCAGGACCACCAGACGCGGATCATTCGCCCCGACCCGAATTCGCCTAATTTTCGTGACTCGATCCAACATCCATTCGCCTAAACCCCGGGTCCTGTTTACAGATGCATCATCCGAGATCTTCGCCCGAGGGTAATCCTAGGGATCCGTGCTTCTAGCAACCCTGCCCGAATCCTTCTTACCGGACCCTTCCTAGTATAAAGACCCGCCTCCGCCGCACATTTCACGCTATCTTTGGCCTTCCCCCTCGCCTCCGATGATCTCCTCTCCTCCACCTGACTGACAGCCGCGTGCGGGAGCATCGAAGAGAGGACCGAGAAGCCGGGAACCACTGATCCGGCGATTCCCATCGCCGTGCGCCGCCGCGAGGTGCGTCGAGCCTCGGGACCCGACGAACCCTTGAGGCAATGACCCTTAGAGCTTCCTGAGCTCTACCCCAGTCGACTTCGACTGCCATGTAGCGTAGTTAGTCAAAGCTTCGCAGTAGATTTTGATTTTTAGGTTTCCGACCACCGCCCTTCGCCGACCATTTCCCGACGTTCCGTTCAACCATTTGCCATGCCGACCATTCTTTCACCTTCACTGGACCTCTCTCCACCTTCTACATCCCTCCACTCAACCTGATTCTCCCATGAACAGGATTCCGACCCTCCTCCACCGTTGCCTCACCGGAGGGTCACGCCCGGCTTCATCCCTCGCCCCTTTTCGCGCGCTAACGGGTCGAGGCATTTTGCCCTCGACCCAGTTGTCTTCCCGTGCAGGTTTAGAGGCAAATGGGCTTCATCTGGAAGCCCGACTATTGAAGAACATCTGCTCCAGGTCCACCTC
The DNA here is from genome assembly GCA_037367405.1 of Ottelia alismoides. Taxonomy (NCBI): domain Eukaryota; kingdom Viridiplantae; phylum Streptophyta; class Magnoliopsida; order Alismatales; family Hydrocharitaceae; genus Ottelia; species Ottelia alismoides. The sequence continues at coordinate 222,439 of JAZKJV010006492.1, forward strand.
GCTGCTAAAACGTTCTAGGACTTCTCAGCCTCATCGGAGACCAGCAACCGTTGCGGACACCCTCGAGCGTCATTTTGCCCATCGGAGCAGCGCCGAAGGACCTCCACACCATGCATATTGGTCGATCGAACTTCACCGGAGGCGAGTTCATCGATGTTCTTCCAGGGAGTCTTCTAGCCATTGGATCGAGCCTCGTTGCAGTTCTAATCCCAACCGTTCATAAGTCGAGGATCTCATCCATCCGATCCATCTGAGGATCTCATCCATGCGTCCATCGCCGAAGCGTTATCCCCCGTTCCTAGCCGTTAGATCATAAGTGGACGACGCTTGGCCATTGGATCGTGAATAAAAGGGTAAATTGCACTTAGGCCCCTCTTTTTCCTTCATTTATAGCTTAGTCCTGTAAATATTTTAGTTTATTGTTTTTATTTTGGTTAATTTGCAGCTGGGACCCTATAGTTTTAGTATTTGCGATTTAGTCCCTACCTTTGTGAGACACGTGCTTCGACACGTGATATGTTGGACAAATTGCATGTATGTGCTTCGATTTTACGCCATGTTATGAAACGAAGTTTTAGTTCTAAAATTTGCATTTATGCTCCTGTGTGTGCAAGTCACGTGCTGAGCTCATGCATTTTTGGACTATTTGCAGTATCGACCCTAGGCTTTTTACAGTTGTTACTGTTTGGCCCATAAACTATGTTTTCTTGCATTTAGGTTCCTACTTGTCTTGTGCCTTTTTTTATTAAATAAAATATTAAATTAAATCCAAATTACGTGAAAATTGAACACGTGGCTCCTGACAATGTAAAAATTTTCCTAAATTTTTGGGTCATTTTCGAAGCTTTTTGATATTTTTAAAAATTCAAAGTAGTGATTTTTGTTACTGCCTGAATTGAAAAATCAAAGAAAAATACAAAAACTTCTTTAAAAATTTTAAAAAAGCTTTGATTGTTTGTTTTACTGTGTTGAAGCTTCTATCCAATTTAGAGCATATTTCGATTTATAAAAACCAAAAAAAATAAAAAACACTAAAAAACTTACAAAAATTCTAAAAAATTCTATAAAAATCAAAAGAATATAAACTCTTTTCCTGTAGCTTAGTTTTTACATATCTTTTTTTATAAATATTTCCTCCAGATTTTATAGATTAATATTATATTTTTAATTGATCTTTCAAGTCTGGCTGCACAGTAGGCCATATTTTTCCTCTTTCTTGATGTTTAGAAAATCGTATAAAATTGAAAAATTCTGAAAAATTTACCAAAAATACTTAAAAACATTAAAAACACAAAAGTAATTTTTTTGAATTTTTGGAGTATTTTTGATTACTTAAATAAATTGTTGTGTTTGCTTGAGTTTTTTCCATTTTCTTATTTTTCCTTATTATTAAAAATACAAAAAAATTTAAAAAGAATTAAAAATCCACCAAAAACATTTTTGTTTACTTTATTTTATTTTTAGACTACTTCGTAGGCTGCAAGGCCACCTCGTGCTCCCTGAGTCCGACCCTGGTCGCTATACCAGGTTAATAAAATTAGCGAGGACCGCTGTTGATTTTTATTTTTTTATCTTCCGAATATGGTGGTCTTATATTTTTCTTGTTGACCGATTCTCTCGATCCGGGTCGCAACGACCCGAGTGTGATCTCTACCTTACCTGGAACTTGGCTTCAGGAATTTCTCTATCATCGGAATGGCACCGTTACCAGGGAGCACGTCTTAGTAGGCTTCATTTTTATTTTTGTTTGATTTTGTTTTTCGCGGCTTTTTCCTCGGCTTTTTAGTTTTCCGCAGTTTTTTGTGGCTTTCTGATTTCCTCTGTTTTGTTTTTGTTTTTGTTTTTGTCATGTTTTGTTTTGTTTTTGTTTGATTTTTTGTTTTTGCATATAGTTGCCTTAGTTTCTGTTATTACTTTTCCTTTATTTTTATAATAACTTGGTTTGACACTTTGCTTTGTTTGCTTGCGAGGGCCCGAGGACCTAGGCAGCTCTTCTCGAAGAGCCGACGCAACTGCAGGAATCGAAGGCGGCTCCCTTTTGCACGGAACCGCAGGATAGCGCGAGGAGACGAGCAGTAGTGCGGGAGCATAGCTTATAATAGAATAGATTTCTTTTCAGCAGACATTATATTATTGTAATAATACAGGTACCCGGACTCTCAGAGATTTGTGGACTTTGCGGGGTCTGTTTCACCGAGCACCAGTGTGCTCGGGGGACCCCACCGTGTTTTGATTTTCTCGTTTTTCTTTTCCTTTGATTTCACGTGGATTTCTATGCTTGAGCCCCTAGACTTAAGTTTTTATTTTCGTTGAGCCAGGTAGCATTAGGTCCAAAGCCCTAATAGAATATCTGTTCCCATAGAACACGCTTGGACTTAGGCAAATAAAATCAGTGCTTCACGATAATAGGAGCTTCTGTGTAGGACGATTCTCGCATTGCATCCATATAGGTAGTTTAAATTTATGCGCGGATCATAATTGCATGTAGACTGCTTGAGTCAGGTACGCCTTCTATCTCGTGCATGCATCATTGATTCTCTTGCGCATCGGCTTTTTCGACTTCCTCCCCCTATTTTTTGGACCTAGGAATAAAAGAAAATCAGAAAATTCGTTAGATGATTTTTGAAAAAGACATAAAAAGAAAAACAATAAAATCGGGACTACTAATCACACTTGACCTAAAAGACACCTCATTTAAAAATCTGTCTTTGGGGAGAGTAACCCCCCTTGTTTGGTTTGGATGAGCGAGAGACTGACCCGCATCCTAGGCTAGAGCCATATCTGATTTCTTGACTGACTACCGACCTTTTATTCGGGATAGTCGGTTGAGAATATTGGATTCCGATCAGCTCACGTAATCGCTCTGAAAGACTGACTGAATCACCTAAAACAAAATTGACAAGATAATTGACCGATTTCTTACGGTCTCTAGCTCAATGTGCGTAGGTGAATCGGGGGTTTGCTTTCTCATCTTGTGTGTTTCCAGATCCCTCCCACTTTCCCATCTATCTTTCTCCCTCCCACCCTCCCTTCAGTCTGTTCTCTTCTTTATCCCTGGATGATGGATCCCCCTCACTTCTGTCCGACTTTTGCGGCTTCTTCACCGTCTGACCATCAGTCCGGTCCACCTTCAAGGGAGGTCAGATCTCCGACCAACCTCTCACTCCCTCCCTCCCTCCCATCCCTATCATTACTTTGGGCATCCTGCGCTAGACGTCCGTGGAGATCAGATGGAGCAGATGCGAGGCCCGAACGATGCCATTGATGAGTTGACAGTGCACCTCGTACGTGATCAGAGAGAGCAGGTGCGACTATCAGATGCCTCCTATGAAAGATTGATGGACGAGCATAGAGGACAGGGAGCTCAGTCAGCTTCTACACTAGGTCCATTCAAGGTTGCAAAAGTCGGTAGTCGGTACTCGGTCGGTCGTGTCACTGACTAAGGATTAACCGGCAGTCGGACGACTAATCGAATTTAGTCGGACTTTAATCGGCTTTGAATTTTATAATTATTTTAAACATATAACTCATTTTTATACATGTATTTACATAAATTTTGTACATTTTTATACTATCATGATGAAATTAAAGAATTAATTGAATCTAAATAAAACATTAAACATATTGTAATGAGTTTGCTTATGAAAAACAAAAAAATATGGTATCTCCAAGCAAAAATTGGTCTACTAGTGTGCTTAGTCGGAATTAGTCGGTACTCGGTCGGCCACCCCACTGACTAGACTAGTCGGACCTAATAGTCGGGCAACTTTTACAACATTGGGTCCATTCATTCTAGATTTGGAGATTATTCAGAGATTGCCGACATTTGCGGGGGAGGTGCACGAGGAGCCCTATCTTCACCTGTCCGAGTTCGAGGAGTTTTGCAGGACACAGATCTATTCAGACATTACTGCAGAGGAGATGATGCTGAAGACCTTCCCATTTACACTTCAGGACAGAGCCATGAGATGGCACCGACGGTTGGGAAGGAGATTCGCTACGTGGGGAGAGCTACGCCGAGAGTTTCTATAGATATACTTTCCCCAACGTAGAGCGGAGATGATGCGGTCCTTGATCACAGACTTTTTAGTAGACCCCCAGGAGCCATTGCACGAGGCATGGCCGAGGTTTCTTGACCTCTTGAGGAGATTTCCTGACCACGGACTTTCACTGACTGACCTTATTGAGATCTCCATGCGGGGGATGACCGCGAAGCAGTTAGCATTGGTGATTACCTCATGTGGCGGTTCACACCGCAGTTCCGACATTGAGTTGCTGGATACCATCTCGACATTACTTTCACAGAGACCATCTTCACGAGATGCCGTAGTCGGGACAACACATGAGGATGATGCAGTACCAGTGGGGTGTGTCGCACGACATGAGGATACAGTTTCTACACACCAGCCTGAGGACTTGGATGATGCGGCACCACAGACGACAGAGGAGATGACTGCTACAGTGGAGGTTCTGACCCAAAGTCTACTCGAGTTCCCGTTGGTTTTCTAGATAGACTTCGAGTCAGCCCCAGAGTTTTCAGTTGATGGTTCTTGGATATCAGATCTTCTGATACACCAGGAGACGGAGGAGTCCCCGCTACTACAGCCATCGATCCAGCCATTACAGTTTCCAGTCCCGGATGATTCAGCCTCTTTTCTGCAGAGACACTTCTCGAGTTCCGACAGATACCATGACTAAGCCCAGTAGCCACAGCTCGATGTGGGATTCCACACTGAGAGACCAGACATAGATAGTCCCCCATTCTAACCTTTTGTCCTCCATCTTGTTGAGACAGATACACTTGTTGAGGACCACATGGCAGCTAGCATTGCCGCAGAGCGAGGATCAGCCACAGCCACATTCCCAGCCTCCGCGGTGTTTACCAGTGCCTTCTCCTGCTTCCAGATTGCCGAGAGTCACACTTCAGATGATGATGCAACCTGGTGCACATAGTGGATACTTGACAGCAGCGCAGATGCCCTTCTAGATCTTGATCCTCTATTTCTCACTGATGATCTTGCATTTCTCCCCGAGGGTTATCTGCGGGAGAATGCCACACACGATGAGTACTCGGTTTCACCTTCTGAGAGTGTATCCGATCTGGCGGATCACGAAACCGAGTCTTCTGATCTTTCTGATTCTGAGTCATCTTACCTCGACGACCCTCGCGAGGATGAGCCGATCCTGGAGATATTTGATGATCTGTCCGATTTGTCTTTATTATATGCATCAGATATCAGTTTTCTTAGAGAGTCTCCTGATCTTGACTGTCCACACCTTTTTGAGACACTGATCGACGTGGAGGATTCTATGACTGATCCATCCTTCTCTACGTTTTATTTCTTCGGCTCTACACTTTCACTCCATTCTGATCCTTAGCCCACGATAACTTTTGTGCTACCGGATCTCGATCACATCTCCCGATATCCTTGGCCGATAGCAGACACCCGCCTGATTGTATACCCGAGTGTCATTCTTTGCATTGTTGATTTCGTCGCTGTTCTCATACCAAGACTGCGACGACAGTACGGCATTCACCTTACAGATGACGTCCTGAACCTTGACACAACATTATCCTAGCCTTTGCGCCCAGCTAGGGGCGTAAAATCTAGCGCTTGTTGAGAGGCACCTCAACATTGTACCCTTTTGTATATACGTGTTTCGTCGTGGTTTGACCTTTCTTTCTTCCGTTGTTGTTTTCACCCCAGGTCTCGCTTAGGATTATCTTTGCTATACTTAGGATATGCCTCATCATAAGTATAGGGGGGTGGAAACACCGAGTTGTTCCTCTCGTTCTGTTTCATTACTTTTGTTGTTGCCTATACTTAAGGATTCTTCACCTTAAGTATAGGGGGAGTGATGCCCTTCTATCCTAAATATACTTGTTTTCTTCGTGTTTATCTACCTCTGTTTTGCTGCCTATACTTAGGGATATTTTACCCTAAGTATAGGGGAGGTAGACCCTGTACATTCTCACTCGGCTTTCCCTTTGTGTACAGCTTGCTATACTTAGGATTATTTGATCCTAAGTATAGGGGGAAACACCGAGTCTTCCTTATTCGATTCTTTGATTCATCTTTGTATATAGCCTTCCTTTTCACTTCCCTATACTAAGCACGAGTTATGTCTTCTTCATCGCTCTTGACTCCGAGGACATCGTTCGAGCTAAGTATAGGGAGTGTGTATATATTTCATATATACTTTAGCCATAACTCGTACTTTGTGTGAGTGTGTTAATAAATAAAAATGGCTAAAAACCTAAAAAACCATAAAAATTAAAATTTTTCCTTGTAAATAAAAATTCTTTTATTGCACATACATAGCTAGTGTACAAATTATTTTTGTAAAAATGTTTGTAAAAACTTTTTGTGTAAATAGCTTATAAATATTTTCTTATCAAAATTATGTATATATTATAAATTTTTTCTAAAATGTTTTGAAAATAAAAAGTTTGCAAAAACCTTGTGTAAATTTGTGTAAATATTTGCAAAACTTGCACTCATGCATACATCCATGGTTTCGAAACATTTTTCAAAAATTTTGCACATGTGTAAATATTTGTAAAATTGCATCTTTGTAAATATTTGTATAGTTTTTCCTGGATTATAGTTGATATTTAAACTAGCATGGAATTAAATTGGAAAATGGAGCTTGGTTAAGATCTTAATCCACCTAATTATAAGAGGAACCTTATAGGGCTTAGGGTTGAGACTTTTCAGGTCCATGGTGACTTAATTCTTTGAGTCCACTAGGCTATGATCATATGCCATCTCAATGAGCCTAAGTAGAGCACTTAACAACACACACATGACTCATATAGACAATGGCTTGACTTGGAACAGCACTTTACACCGAGCTCTCTACGGATGAGGTGGTGAGGAGGCAGTCTTCCTTGACTTGGGGTAGCATATGAGGGTAGTACTTCTAGGCGGAACCTCTCTTCTTCTTATAGTGAAGGATGTGCGTCTCAACTTGGTCTGGTTGCCATGAGGTCTAACGACAGGAGTTGTGGGTTGCAATAATGCTTCAAAAGAGGGATAGTCTATGGGCTCAAGAGGAAAAACTCCTTATGTATATATGATGCACTTTGTAAATATGTTGTACAGATGCACATCAAAAAAATGCAAACAGAAAATAACTCCAAAAAAGTGGTGGGTCTGATAGAAAATGATAATCCCACCGGAGTGTATATAGTGCAATAAGCAAAGCTTGAGACTCATGTTCCATCTTATGTAGCTTGCAGCAGGGAGACTTAGCTACACTGGTTGAGATCCCAAGGATACATGGCTACACTGGCCATGGTCCATTCTCTTCTTCCCCCTCTTCTTGAGCCAGTTGAACTTGAACTTAGAAGGGAATACCCCGCTCCTCGAGGAAAGAGTGGCCAGACTAGGGTCATAGAGTTACCTTGTTGGGGAGGGTTGTCATTTTGCTACTTCTGAGGTGGAGAGCTATACCTCACTTACATTGTACAAGGAAAGATTCGTGGTCTTCAGGGTTTGTGTATGTAGACTTGTTCTGATGTGGATTATTGAGGACTCTTAACTATAGATTAGTGGATCTTAGAGGCTGTTGAGTTTTAAACCTGAGTCTAAATAAGGTTCTGACACATTAATAATCCAAAGATCTGACTGAGCTCCATATTTCAATTTAATTAAGGCAAGTTTAATAATCAGCATTGATCCTTGCATTTCCTCTCTTTTTCTTTTTCCTTTCTTTTTCACTTCTTTTCCAAATAAGTGTTTGCTAAGGGACTAGCAAAGTTAAGTATAGGGGGGTGATGAATACCCATTTATCACTCTTTATTCTTTTATTTTAGCTAAAAACCTGTGCAAAACACCATGTAGATATGTGTAAAAATATTAAAATTACCATCATGCATGTATTTTGTAAATATTAATAATTAGCATGTTTTTGTGCATAAATAAAAGAATAAAGAAATAAAAGAAAAAGAGGGAAATATTTAGAATAAATATTGAGCGACCTAATCCCAAGGGAGGGCTCAGCATGGGCCTGACCGCAAAAGAAACTAAGTAGAGAGAGATAGGGTGGCTCAATGTATTGTATATGTACCTATGTATATAAATAAATTTATTTTCCTCAAAATAAAAATAAAAAGTATTTCTTATAGTTTGTACATATTTAAAAAAATAAAATATAAATTAGAAAAATAAAAATAAAAATAAAAATAATTTTCTACCTTGTGCATATACCATGTAAATATATATATAAACCTATTTATTTAGCTAATGTAAATAAATCATAAAAATAAAATAAAAATACCTTTTTATTCCAAATTTTATGTTGTAAATAAATAAACTTTAAAATTGAAATAATTGTACAAAAATAAACAATTAAAAATAAAAATAAAAAAATACATATATGTATATACATATATATAATAATAATATAAATGTAAATACGTTATTTATTTTTTAGAAAAAAAATTAAAAATCACTAAAAAATATTTTGAAAATAAATAAACATTTTTCATGTTTAAACTTTTTTGAAATAAAATCATTTACTAATTTAAAATGATTTTTCAAATATTTAATAAATGGAGCATTCTAATTGGTCCACAGGGGATTGTTGACCCCCGGTCAACTCTTCCCCTAGGACCACCAGACGCGGATCATTCGCCCCGACCCGACTTCGCCTAATTTTTGCGACTCGATCCAACATCCATTCGTGTAAACCCCGGGTCCTGTTTACAGATGCATCATCCGAGATCTTCGCACGAGGGTAATCCTAGGGATCCGTGCTTCTAGCAACCCTGCCCGACTCCTTCTTGCCGGACCCTTCCTAGTATAAAGACCCACCTCCGCCGCACATTTCACGCTATCTTTGGCCTCCCCCCTTGCCTCCGATGATCTCCTCTCCTCCACCTGAGTGGCAGCCGCGTGCGGGAGCGTCGAAGAGAGGACCGAGAAGCCGAGAACCACTGATCCGGCGATTCCCATCGTCGTGCGCCACCGCGAGGTACGCCGAGCCTTGGGACCCCGACGAACCCTTGAGGCAACGACCCCTGGAGCTTCCTGAGCTCCAGCCCAGTCGACTTCGACTGCCAGGTAGCGTAGTTAGTCAAAGCTTCGCAGTAGATTTTGATTTTTAGGTTTCCGACCTCCGCCCTTCGCCGACCATTTCCCGACGTTCCGTTCAACCATTTGCCATGTCGACCATTCTTTCACCTTCACTGGACCTCTCTCCACCTTCTACATCCCTCCACTCAACCTGATTCGCCCAGGAACAGGATTCCGACCCTCCTCCGCCGTCGCCTCACCGGAGGGTCACGCCCGGCTTCATCCCTTGCCCCTTTTCGCGCGCTAACGGGTCGAGGCATTTTGCCCTCGACCCGGTTGTCTTCCCGTGCAGGTTTAGAGGCAAGTGGGCTTTATCTGGAAGCCCAACTATTGAAGAATAGCTGCTCCAGGTCCACCTCGCTGCTGGGACGTTCTAGGACTCTCAGCCTCACCAGAGACCAGCATCCGCTGCGGACACCCTCAAGCGTCATTTTGCCCATCGGAGCAGCGCCGGAGGACCTCCACACTGTGCATATTGGCCGATCGGACTTCACCGGAGGCGAGTTAATCGGTGTTCTTCCAGGGAGTCTTCTAGCCATTGGATCGAGCCTCGTTGCGGTTCTAATCCCAACCGTTCATTAGCCGAGGATCTCATCCATCCGATCCATCTGAGGGTCGAATCTGATGCGTCCATCACCGAAGCGTTATCCCCCGTTCCTAGCCGTTAGATCATAAGTGGACGACGCTTGGTCGTTGGATCATGAATAAAAGGGTAAATTGCACTTAGGCCCCTCTTTTCCTTCATTTATAGCTTAGTCCTGTAAATATTTTAGTTAGTTATTTTTATTTTGGTTAATTTGCGTTTGGGACCCTATAGTTTTAGTATTTGCGATTTAGTCCCTGCCTTTGTGAGATACGTGCTTCGACACGTGATATGTTGGACAAATTGCATGTATGGGCTTCGATTTTATGCCATGTTATGAAATGAAGTTTTAGTTCTGAAATTTGCATTTATACCCCTGTGTGCAAGTCACGTGTTGAGCTCGTGCATTTTTGGACTATTTGCAATATCGACCATAGGCTTTATACAGTTGTTACTATTTGGCCCATAAACTATGTTTTCTTGCATTTAGGTCCCTGCTTGCTGTGTGCCTTGTTTTTATTACATCAAATATCAAATTAAATCCAAATTAGGTGAAATTTGGACACATGACTCCTGTCACGGGGAAAAAATTCCCTAACTTTTTGGGACATTTTTGAGGCTTTTTGATATTTTTAAAAATTCAAAAACAATGATTTTTATTACTGTCTGAATTGAAAAATCAAAGAAAAATATAAAAACTTCTTTAAAAATTCTAAAAAATTTTGTGATCATTTGTTTTACTGTGTTGAAGCTTCAATCCAATTTTGAGCTTATTTGGATATATAAAAACCAAAAAAAATTAAAAACACTAAAAACCTTACAAAAATTCTAAAAATTTCTATAAAAATCAAAAAAATATAAACTCTTTTCCTGTAGCTTAGTTTTTACATATATTTTTCATAAAAATTGCCTCCAGACTTTTATAGATCAATTTTATATTTTTATTTGATCTTTCAAGTCTGACTGCACAGTAGGCCATATTTTTCCTCTTTCTTGATGTTTAGAAAATCGTATAAAAATTGAAAAGTTCTGAAAAATTCACCAAAAACACTTAAAAACATTAAAAACACAAAAATAATTTTGTTTGAATTTTTGGAGTATTTTTGAGTGCTTAAATAAATTGTTTTGTTTGCTTGTTTTTTCCATTTTCTTATTTTTCCTTATTATTAAAAATACAAAAAATTTAAAAAGAATTAAAAATCCAACAAAATATTTTTGTTTACTTTATTTTATTTTTAGACTATTTCGTAGGCTGCAAGGCCAACTCGTGCTCCCTGAGTCCGACCCTGGTCGCTATACCAGGTTAATAAAATTAGCGAGGACCACTATTGATTTTTATTGTTTTATCTTCCGAATTTGGTGGTCTTATATTTTTCTTGTTGATTGATTCTCTCGATCCGGATCGCAATGACCCGAGAGTGATCTCTACCTTACCTGGATCTTGGTTTCACGAATTTCTCGGTCATCAGAATGTCTATTCCCCCAAAAAAACGGTGTGGCTGAAAGGAAAAATAAGTCACTTTTGGAAGTCACCCGTGCTCTTATGATTCATAAACATGTCCCCAAGAGTTTTTTAGGGGGAAGTTGGGCTTACTACTACTTATCTTCTGAACTGAAGACCTTCTATTGCTATTAAAAAGGGGATCCCTTTCTCTATACGACATCCTGATAAGTCTCCCTATTCTTTGGATCCTAGGGTCTTTGGATGTGTTTGCTTTGTACATAACATTGGTCCTGATAAAAGAAAACTGGATCCCAGAGCCACTAAGTGCATCTTCCTTATCTTTCAGTACCCAAAAGGAGTACAAATGTTATGATCCGTTGTTATGTGAGTAAAGATGTTACTTTCATGAACATGAGTCGTCTTATAACACATCTCTTACTAAGGGGAGTCTACTAAAAAAGAGTTCAGTATTTATTGTTTGGATGATTTCCTACCAGTGCATCATGATGACCATGGAGACACAAATGTTGATGCAAACAACCAGGATAGTAACGTGTTGCTTGAGAACAAGAATGATGAAGATGATGAGCCCTTGGTTGATAATATTGATAGTACAGAAACATCAATACCAAACCACAATCCCAATTAGTCCCCAGATGATCCACGTCCCAGCAACTCTGTAAGTAGTTCCTCTACTCTTGACAATCAGGTTGATGATGCTAATGTTATGCTAAATAACTTGAATCACAATGATGGGAGTCACGAGGATGACTATCCTATTGTGATACAAAAGACAGCTAGGTCAATAAGATCTTCTACTCGGTATCCTGTAGAAGACTTTGTCTCTTACTCCAAGGTGAGTCTAAGTTATAAGAGTTCTATTACTATTTTGGACTCTCATGAAATTCCCAAGAATGTAGCTGAAGCAAAAGTTGATCCGAGATGGATATGTACCATGGAGGAAGAGATGGGTGCTCTGAAAACTTGGGATGTTGTGGACATTCCTAAAGATGCACATCTTGTTGGTTCGAAGTAGGTTTACACAATCAAGTACAATTCTGATGGGAGAGTTGACAGATTCAAGGCACGAATACAACCAGAAATATGGGATAAACTATCTCGAGACTTTTGCACATGTGGCTAAGATGAATACTGTCCGTATTTTTATATATTTTGTTGTACAATTCTCGTGGAAAATGTATCAGTTGGATGTCAAAAATGTGTTCCTAAATGAAAATTTCAAAGAAGAAATCTAGATGAAGATGTCACCTGGGTATAGCGTACTAAACAATTGTTAATCTAAAAAAGGTATTGTATGGTCTAAAATAATCATCTAGAGCTTAGTTTGAACATCTCAAGGTGGTGATGATTGCTCATGGCTACAATTAAGCAAATGGGGATCATACACTCTTTATTAAAAGGTGAGGCGACAGAAAGTCCATTCTCTTGGTCTATGTGA